>KZ269999.1:117438-195719 GCA_002249935.1 Onchocerca flexuosa | reverse complement strand
TATTATTATTATTATTATCGTTATTACTATTATTGCTATTATTTTTAATTCTGTAATTTTTATTATTCTAGAATTCCTTCTTTGACGAAGAATAGAAAAGTACCATCGTGGAGCGATGCAACAATAACAAGGTCAAACCAATTATATGTATTCAAGTTTATATGTATTATTATTAATAATAATAAGTTGAATACTAAGAACCGAATCCTTTGTGCTTCTGATGTGTCAGGCCGATTTTCTACATTTTGACTCGTATGTATCAACAAAATTCATAAAGAAAAAGATACACGTCACGTCACCGACGTTATCAATGATGCCATCTATAATCAAACCGGATAATCATCTGATTTGACTGTTTAGGAGAATTTGAAGGATCATGATTAAATGGAGTGGAAGTGATAGAATGAGCATTCTATTAAATATTTGTTTAGAATGAGAAGATTGCGAAGATTGACATTTGGTTATCATTAAATGCAAACAGTCCCACAGAAGAGCAAAAGTTAAACAACTGACATAAAAAATCATCAAATATGCTTAAACTTATTGAACGAACGACGACGAACATTGACGATCACTTCATTCATGTCATTCCCTCTACTATTTTTCATCCTGCATTCTCATTTTCATTTATTTTTCAAATAAACTTATTAATTAGTACTGGAGGTATTGTTACAAGTTATTTTATTCATAGAATTGCTTCATTGATCATTTCTCATCTCATTTTCTCCATACATTTTTAATTTTAAAATTTGGTAATTAATGGCAAGAGTTGTCGCTAGAAATTGGTTTCATTCTTTCCAGAAACAGTTATATTAAAACTATAAAACAGCTTCAGAGATGAGCGTACAATGTGTAAAATTCGTTTAATCGTTTAAACACATCATATAAAACAACCCGATCTGAATATATGGATAGTGTTCGCAAAAGAAAGGTCAACGTACCAAAAGACATAAACGCATCTAACGAATGATTTCAAGTCTCGTCGCCACTTTTTGTTCACTATCGGATCGTTGAGAAGATGGAAAAAAATACTCACATTTTTGTAACGACTGGAATGTTTTAATATTTAATTCTCGAAAAACAACATCGAGTAGTTATTCGGAGAAGAGAAGTGATAGAGCAAGAATGAAATGGCCACTCATCGATGTCAATTTCTCATTTGAAAAATAAGACGTAACAACTCAATTAGTGCCAACAATTTTTTTTTTCATTCTTCATCTCAAAAGTGCATCTTTCTATCGTCCACATTTCATACTTACAGTTGAAAGTTTTGTTTGTGCTCAATGTCCCACGTCACTTTATCTTTTATGCTTTTCTTTTTTATCAGCATTTTCAATATTGTTTGTAGAAATATTTTATTTTGCTCTTAATCTGTAGATAAAAAATTTCATTTTCTTTTTATTTGAAAAGAGTTCGATAGATCAAATGTATTTTTTTTTTTTTTTGGGATCCAAAAATTTCTAATCTGGACAAAGATCTCAAAATAAATCGATCAATTTCCCTTTAATCATTATCAGTGTTTTCCAACATAATATCGATTGCCATCTGATTATGAATGAATAAAATAGTAAGAAATGTCAAAATTCATTTTATATTTCTGCTATCGTACAAGACATCGCGTAAGACCCATACTTGAAAACTGAATCTCTGAAAGCCCGACTACTGCTATCATTATTATCATTATCATTCACGTAATGCCTAATGGATGATACAAGCATATTGGTGGCTCATAAAAATTAAATTATTTAAGCTAAGAAATAAACGTATAAGGCAATTTTCGGACATTTTTTATCACTTCAATTGTTGCGAATAATGTAATTACATCGGTATATAAAATGTCCTGGAAATAATGTATGAGCATTTGATATCATGTATTTTATCATGAAATAGATAAATGTAATCCAATCGATTGTTTTGAACATATAACTGCTCAAAATGATTATCATTAATATTAGAGAACTGTTGACAATAGGAAAAGGGGATGCGGATGCTTAATTCAATGTTATGGATGCTTGTTGATAAAGAGAAAGCTTTTCACAATTTAATTATTTCATTTGAGGAACATTTTTTTAAGCAAGATGAAATTCCTAGACAGTGTGTACTGAGTACAAATTTGAAAATTCGGATAGCATAACCTCTCTTTTATGCTAACTAATTGCCTTAGTATCAGTGATAGCCATTTCGAACTTTTAGTGTTATTAACATGCCAATGAACATGCCTTACTTTAAATATTTGATAATAAAAATTGCATACATTATTTCATTTGACATTCTATGGTACATCTGAAAAGATTGTTCTAATACAAAACTGTTTTATATAAACGCAAAAAAGGAATTATTACAAATTCTCTCGTTTTATATATCTACAAAATCTTTTTTTGCTGAAATTACTGTTGAGCTAATTATTAATTAATTCTGCTAATATTCAGCAAAATAAAATTTCAAAAAATATGCACCGTTGAATGGCACAGATAGTTCTTGCTCTAAAATGTCAATTTGATTGGATGGCCAATTTCAATTATGAACAAAATTTATCAACAGCTATTGATAAATATTTTGGTTAGCGATTAAATTTAAATGCTGCTTCTTCAAATCTTTAAGAGAAAACGGAGCTTCCTAGATGTCTCAAGATCAAACATTTTTGCAAATTCGACAATTGGAATCTTCAAGTCACTTATTAAGCCCCTCAATTTGAACTTCTAAATTTTGTTATTCTTTCCACTTTCTAATTGAATAATTAAATTATTTTGTAGTCAAAAAATTAAATTTAATCAAACTTTGAAAATTTATTATTTAAAGTTATCATTCAAGTTGTTATTCCAGACTTATTGTTCAAAGTCTTCTGGTGATATATCATCGAAAATTTCGCTTTGAATCTCACATATTCTCAGTTTTTGATTATATTTCTTTGTGTAGAGTTGTCTACAATTCTTCAAATTTTTCAGTACTCTTACTTAAAAATAAAGAAAAATCTCTTTTAAATCCAAACAAAATAAAGAAATTTCTGATTTTGAGAATTATTGACAACTATCTTAGATTTGCACCGTTCCATACGTACGATTTCTAGCACAGTTGTACTTAAAAATGAATTCATACTCACGGAGCAATATTCAGTCCGATGAAAAATTGTGCTATGTCATGATCCGTTGCTTGCCAGGGAAGACCTCGAGTGCGAACGATCACTTCTGAGACCAATGACGTTTCAGGTAAACTGAAGTAGAATAAACCTATATTAGCGAATTTCAAGTACGAAATTTTCAGCGCATTCATTTTCATTGTCTATTGGCGATGATTGTCACATTTAATAATAATGATACTTCTTAATTTATGATTTTCTAAACAAATATAGATAGAACTTTCAAATTAGAACCATAAAACGTTTTTCGGCAAATTGCTTTCGAATGAAATAGAAAAGAGGGCAATTTGAGTTTTTCAAGTTGAAGTTAGTCTCACTTTTCTATTGGCTTATCTTTTTGATTAAAGCTACAAATTCAATAGATAGCCGAAATAAAACTGAAATTTAGGAACAATTTTGCTTGCACTTGTTGGAATTTATTGCGGTAATTCATCTGGAAATAATAAGCTGCCAATCATTCAATTTTAATTTCAAATGCGACATCAAAAGCTTATTTCTCAGGGGTAAAACAATCCTGAATTATTTTGCATCTTGAAATAAAATGCTTCTTTCAATATTCCGGAAAAATATGAAAGCATAAAGTTCATGAATATAAGAATGAAAGATTGAGATCGCTCATCAATATTGCGTAGTAATCGTGTGCTAATAAATTAATAGTAAAGGATTTGAAAAAAGTTCATAGAAATATTACTTGCAGAATTTTATAGAAGTCAATGAATAGATTTCCGGTTCCTCAGAAATTTCGAAGAATCAATGGTAGGACTAATAGATGAATACAGTACCCGCAAAAGTATTAATCAAAATGATCAAACTAGAGAGTAAGAGAATTGAAACAGTTCCACAATAAACGAACCATATTGCATTGCGTAATTCGGTTTTTACGTCTTCTACAGATCCAATTAAATCTTTGGCTCCTGTAAAAGGATTTCTTGAAATGAAATTTCAAATTCAATTTATTAAAACATTTTAACCTGCGACGTTATCATTTGTATTCAATATTTTATGTATTATGAAAAAAGATATCAGAAAATCTCTAAAATTGGCTCACATTATTTTGCAATTATTACATTTCGAAAATTCTTTCTTTTTGTTTCTTTCCAACGACAAAAATCTTATGTGAAATTAATTTAAAATTTTATAAAATTTTAGTTTTCAATTTGTCTTCAATGTCGGGAATTTCCGACTGCCCTTATTGATCACAGTTCATTCTAAATTAAATCCGTAAAAATCTTATAAATTTCTTCAAGATAATCTTCCGCTTCTTCCTCTTTCTTCGTAATAAACATGTTTCTACAAACGAAAAAAAAATTCTTCGACTAGACGGCAAGAAAATTATGTTTTTCTTTCACTTGCCATTTTTTTGTTCCCCTGTAGTAAACTTGTGCAAGTTTATCAGCAGTTAAATAGCACTGTATATTCATGACAGTATCAACTACTAATAGTATCATCCTGCAAAGCAGCATTCTAGTTGTTATTTTTTAATTCGAAAATATATTGCTCTGAAACGTAAGGCAATTTTCATGATATTTTATTTCATTTTGATTCATAAATGTGTGAAGAGAAAAATGACATTAAAAAATGAAAAAAAAATTCTTGTCATTTCAAACTGGCTCAGCATATTTTAAGAATTTGATGAATTGAATCAGATCTCGTATTAGTTCAGTTTTTTCATGAATTTTAATAAGATATCGATTAAGCTATAAAAATTGAAAGAAATGAAAACTAGAAAGAGCCATTATTCACATTTCAAACGACAATTCTTGAAGCAAGATTTGCTTTTCAAGTGTTCTTGAGGTTGTCCAATAAGTAAGCCGAAAAATTTCCAGAAATTTCTACGATTTTTCAATCTGTTCATGATTTAAGAATGAATTTTTCTCTTGTATCATAAGTAAATTTAGTTAAAATTGTTTGAACAAATGATCTGATCAAAATATCAGTCTTATAGATTAAATCATTAATGATAGATGATGATATCTACAGGGAATGAAGGACAAATAAAATTCGATGAATTCCTTTCAAGAAAATAAGTTTGCTATTTTGAGATAATCATGAAAGGAAACAGTCAAAGGTGACAAGAACAGTGCTTCTGCTTGACGTTAAAACACTATTGTATCGACAAAGTTTCGCCGCTCGTGCTGCAAATGTACATGATGAACATAAGCAACTTGAAATTATTAGCAGTTATTTGAGCTTATAAAATCAATAGATATGTTTTATACAAAGGGATATAAGTAGTGATAAGAAGAATTAATTCATGTAATATGAGGTATGTTAGTGTCAAAGATCGTAATCGTTTTAGAAATAATCATTTTGAACATTTCTAATTTTAAGGCTCCCGAAGAAACAGTTTGATTTTTTCATTTCAAAATGCATGGTAAAATTGAATATATATCATTTCTGCTTTCTGAAATTCTCGATAAGTGTTGTTCTTTGCGAAAAGCGCAAATGTCGATGTGGTGAAAGTGTGATAAGAGCGTGGATTAAACTATTTAATCATTCAAAAGTGGGTGACCTTCTTCAGTTCGCCATGAGGAATAAATTTAAAAGAGATTTGAACCTTTCCTCTCTTCATCAATCCCCGCTAAACTCCTTCCACTAGTGTCACTTTAAACTCGCAATTCCATGATATAAACTGTCAATAAATAAATTCAAGCCACTGAAATCATCCAGTTTTATCTTGAAATTTATTAAAGATTATTAATTACTTAAAAAATTTTCTCTATTTCTTCATGACCTTTTCCTATTGATTTAAAATGATTATTTTATTTGTGTTTTGATGAGAATTATTAAATCTTATATGATGAGTAACTTCGATCAGCATAGTCTCATTCTATTTATTGATTTGGAATTCTCGCTGCAAGCAAATATATTAGGTTAGAACGCAAGACAAAGAAAAGAATAAATAAGCAGATTGTTTTTAATTTAAGAGAAAGTGTTTCAGTTGATAACAAACAAAAGTAACCAACTGAGCCACAGTTCAATCTTAAAATTCATCCTAACTGCAGTTTTTTGAATACTTGGCAAGCAAAAATATGTGACCTCGATATATCGGAAAATTTGTTTTCATTTTACACAATTTTAGTTAATTTTTTATAAAACAAAGTTTAGAAGAGATGACTTTTAACCGAATTCTGACTGGAAGCACGAATGAAATATTAAAAAATAGTTGGACAGGGCCAGACTTAGCATGTTTCCATATCTATATTTCCAGTAAATACAGAAAGTGGACGTGATCAAAAAATTCTGTCCGCTCATGAAGACGTAGTGTAGACGCAATTAAAAAATTCAGTCCGATCGTTTACGAAAAACAAATAAAAAAAGTAGGTATATCTATATAAAAACGCCTATTCGAATGAACGCTGCATCAAAGTTTCAAAACAATCGGTACAGAAATTGCAAAGTTATGTAAGAGAAACAACGAATATTTATATTTTCATTCATATAAATGGATGGATGTAAGTATGGAATATTTTTAAATAAGAAGGAAAACTGTTAAGAAATTCACGGAAACTTTCTATGGAAATTAATATGAAAAACTGAGTGCTAAAACTGTCAATTAAAATGATTCAAATGAGAATTAAGTCCTTCGTAATTTTTCCTTTTTTTTTTCGATAGTATAATAATATCAAATATGTGCATGTCTGATTTGGCGTGAAGAATCCGTTTGAACAATTTTTCAGAAAAAGCGCAAAAATTTGCAAAAATTCTTTTCTTTTAAATATCAAAAGCTTAAATTTCAGAGCTTTCTTCTTTCTTATCAAACTAAGTTGGAAATTAAATAGTTAAAGAAAAAGATGACTTTCCATATAGATAAAAACGAGAAAAATTGGCTATCAGTTAGGTAGAAATAAGAGTTCCCTGTTAACGAAGTACATCAGATTGACACAATTTGATGAAATCTTGCTGATAAAAAAGAAAATTAACCAAACAGTTTTCATTTACCTTTACATAAATAATGTATCCTATCACGTATCAGATTCAATTCATCCTTTAATGAGCAGTTCTCATCAAGCGGTAAAGCTTCAAATCTTGAGATATCGATAAATTTGTGGAACAATGGAGACAGTCTGAAAGATAACCGTAATGCAAGAGGATGTAACACTTGTCTGATAGCACTGATACCATTTGTTACTAATAGTGAACCATCTGGTATTGAATTTTCGACCTGTAATTCAAAAGTAAACTTTTACTAGTTCATAATATTAATAATATCTACTTGATTTGTGATAACATTTTGAGCTGATCTTTTATCAGTACATTTCAACTTACAATAATGGAAATATTTCATTGAATTAACTCATTTGTAATCGTAGTACATCATATTGTTTGGTATTTTTACATTACAATCACCGTTTTAATTCTTCGCGTTTATGTAACATATTTGCTTTGAATCCATGATGTCATTCTTAAAAAAATATTTTGAGAGAAAAAATTTCCGATGACCGAATATGTAAATGCTTCTCCTCTAAAAGTTAAATTTCTGTCCTTTATTTCTTTTAAACATTTTCAAGTTTCCAACAACATATTCAAAGCGTATAATATTTTTATACAAAGATTTTTAATTGCTTTGTTCGAGTTTTTTTTTCTATTTGAATAAATCCATTGTTAAAAGTTTTGAAATTTCGCATGGAAACATAACTGCGACTGTGACTGATAAATATTTTCCATTCTGATTTTAAATTATTTTGGTTGGCATAAAGCCTGTTTCCATCGATTATTTTGAAGTTTACAAATTCAAGTTGTTTTGACTGTTCTGTGTTCGCTTGATATATCTAATATATGCGATGTAAATTAGGAATTATTTCGACATAACTTCATGCAAATGCTTTTCCGGAGAGAGAAATAATAACATGGATCGAGTAGTAAGGGATCCTTGATTAAATTATATCTATATAAAAATTAAATAATAAAAATCATATATAACAGATACGTACAATCTCTTGGATAATGATAAAACATTGCTTGTACCATAAAAATATTATTGAGAATGAAATTCAGTAGCTTCATGAATTCTTGAACTGCTCAAATATAAAAAGAGAAATGGAATCATCAGAGGAATTCAAATTTTTTCAACTCCGCTATTAAATATCATCAGTCCATAACTCGTTATTCATGCGAACATTAAATAGCTCACATGAATAACGTGTTCCTTATCTGGCGGTCTGCCAAGAACATATGCTTCTGTATGAAATTTAGGTAATGTAATATTTGAGGCTTTCGAACATTGATCAAAATGGATTTCAATTAAAAAGCTTACTTTTCGAAGAGCAGCCTGTAGTCCCAAAGAATTAACATCCAACTCTTCGGTAGTAGCGATTTTGTTATAGCTATTCGTGCATCGACGATCAATGATAGTAAAAGCAATGGACCGTACAGGTGCTGAATCAGATCCTTGTTCCCTAATAGCATTGCAACCGGATGTCCTCAGAGCAAACGGGATCAGAAAGATCGGTGTCGCTGTCGAACTTGGTTGTGGACAGGGTGCCATGTAATTAGCTTGCCAAATTGGTGCCTTCAAGATGTTAATGCAATGGACCAGAAGAAGGTGGCAAACGGCGTGAAGCAGGTGAGTGCTCCGGAAGAACTGTCGGAATTTCCTGTCGTCAGTACCGAGAAATGGATTCAGAGAGTCGTCAAGTGACTAAAGTATTGCTCTTAGAATATGGGATAAAAAAGGACAGATGAAATCCGGTTACGAAGTGAAGAGGAGTGAGCATTTGAAATGTGTCAATGCGGCTGGAAGGTAGAATCAGGCGTGGAGAAGAAGAATTCGAACAATTTTCCGCGGCGTAAGAGAGTTGGCAGGGAAGAGGCGCGAGAACGATGAGTGTTGAATCGACGAATCTTTTCGAAATACAAAAATGCATGTTTGATGCGTGTAAAGATGAAACTATTAGACAAACAAGATTAGTTGACAATCTGAACGTGCAGAGAGATAGAGGACACATGAAAGGTTGGATGACGACAGTTTAATATGCATGCCCGAAAAGAGGCCAAAAAAATTGGCGATAGTGCTATGATGATCGTATGGGATGACAACGTTGGAGTAGGAGAAGACATGAAGGAGTGAAATGAGAACTTTGCAACTCTCGATATCACATTTGCGATGTTTTTCTACGATCATCATTACAAGTGCGACGCGATGCGCCCTTATGTGCACACGCACATCTGTTGCCACTGTTCTCCGTGTCCAGTTACCAGCTTCTTCTCCACTATTATTTGGTTATTAGTTGCTATGTTATTATTTCTACAATTACGACGCTATCACAATGAAAATATCAATAATTATAACAGTCAGCAAGAACTGAAGTTGGGTACTTCTTAAACAACGTCTGAATTTCCTTTTTCTCACATTTAAGTTCAATTTCGTGCTTTAGAAAACTGATGACTTTAATAATCAAATTCGTAACTTTAAACATGAACTCAATCTATATATTGACAGTCTAAGTATCGAAAGTTTGTTTAAGCTTCCAAAAATTTCCCATCTTTGAACGTTAATCTACGTCTCAGACTTAAAACAGTGCCTAATTTGAGTTGCATTGACGCTTCAGTGAGATTCTGTGAATTACTGATAAATATATTTTCCTATTTTAGTTTTCTAAAAAATTAATGTTTTCCAGTCATATACTTGGAAAATATTTTTTAAAATGCTACCAATCAAAGGACATGTTAGAGAGATGAGGGTTGCAGGAAAATCAAAGAGAGAATCTTTTTTACTTCCCTTGACATCTATTCTTTACCAAACTCAATCGGTTTTTGTTAGATGAGAAGTGATGCATTCTTTAAAAAATGAGTGTTTTGACGAAAATGGTTCCCTTTCGGAAATACTATCATTTGTTTTTTTTGCCGCTGTAAATTACAACAAATGTTCATCTCATTTTCTTCTCGGATGTTTTTTTTCTACTTCCTGAGAGTGCTTGCTCGATTTCATTAAGATGTTTAAAGGAATATATGTAAATATAGATTTACAAATATTACGTAAGACATAAGAAATACTTTCCGTTAGAATGCAATATTTATAGTGCAAAATGAAAGATCTGTCGTCTATTTGTGTAATTTTTTCTAAAATGTGTCCTTTTACAGAACCCATAATCGAAGAATACAATGATATTTGTCGGATGAGTGAATTTCAAGAAATAATGAAATGAATCTAGTGCACAACTAGTAAATACAGTGATAAAAGTGGACAAATTTTTAAACAGACTCGGAGATGTCAAATTGAGCTAATTATATCAGCAAAAAAAAGTGAGAATGATCGCAAATTTTCCTGTTTCATTCTGAGCAAATTGGAATGAATAACACAAGAAGGAATGCATGCGTCTTAAAAATAAAACCAGAAAATTATTATTGCTTTCCTTCGATTTGTACTCACTAAGTCGGACATCATTTTCTTACGATTTCATGCTTTGCAAAATAGAGAAGAAAATGAAAAGCATAAAGCAAACCTTTTTTCAAGATCCTGCTTTTCAGAAATTCCATAAAATTTTCTCATAATTTTGTTTGATTCTTATCATTTTGTTTGGAGCCGTCAATCCTGTTCTATGTCAATATCATTATCAGTTAACGCTACTTGAGAGCTTAGCTGTTTACATAAGAAAAAATACATTATTAAAAAACATATAAACAAAAAATGTATATGTATGATGTACGGAAAAATATATAAAAGTATCATTTATAATCGATCTTAAAATTTTACTCCCTTCTTCGTTGCTTTTATGATTTATTAGAAATGTTACAAAAGCAGATAATGGAGAACATAATTCCCAAATTGAAGAGAAGACTCATAAATTTTAAAATTTGAATCTCAAAATGCATAGTTTAAAGACACGAATTCTTCAAAAATTAGAATCAAAAAACAAGTTTTGAAAAATTGACATTTAATTAATGATTTTTAAGTAATTCCAAACGGTTGGATTTTAATATAAAAATAGAAATTGAAAAAAACTGTTATTGCTCTTTTTTTAAAAATGGATTTTGAACGAGGAGACAGAATCTATATTTTAAAGGACAAAATAGATGACTTATTGCGATATTAGCAAATCAATCGATTTTAAAATTTCTAACTTTAGAGGACTGTAAGGAAATTTTAGTAATTTTGAATTTTAACGATATTTAATGAAATAATTAAGCTATAAATTTAATAAACTTCACGGAGGAATAGACAAGAAAATACTGAAAAAATGCAAGTGCAAATAACCATTTTTACTAAAACACTTACAATTTAGATCGAATAAAAATTTTATTACGAGAAAGAAACTTGTTTTTCTGCGAAGAATTCATTACTCAATAAATATTCTCACAGCGATTTTATCATAGTACATAATTTCTACTAATGTTAGACAATAACATGAAAAAAATCACTGCCATCTATGGCATGTTTGAAATGTTAAAAATTTATTAAATCGTCTGTTATATGTTTAGAATTACAATTACAATTACAATTTGATAGAAAATAATGAAAAGCTGGTAAATCAACAACAAATTATTTCTAAACATATAACTGACGATTTAATAAGTGTACATAAATAGAAAATGTAAATAAATTGATCTACATCTAATAACTTGGATAAATTAACTGTTATGTTAAAAAGAAGGAAATTTCACGAATGTTTCTGAACAGAATGAAAATCTGAAGTGTGCTATTCTAAATATCATTGTCGTTATTGTTACTACAACTATTTTATGTAACTGTATTCATTATTCTTGCCAGTGTGATAGAAAAGTAATTATTATTTTCATAAGCGTAATCATGGGAAATGTACTGTTTGCGAGGTTATTAAAGTTTTGAATAATTTCGTCTACAAATCCTTTCCCACCTTATTATCACGCGAAAAATATTAACAAGAGAGATAAGATAAAAATACAATACTGAGCTATAGTGCAAACATTATTAGAAATAACATGATATATAATACTGATAAACTGATCATAGGCTTTCTATTTCAGGTATAAATTATCAAATATAAGATATTGCAACGTTGTAATACTTGGGATAATAAAGTTTTATACCTAAGAGATTTCAGGTATTAAGATTAAAATAAGCGAAATAATGTATTTGCTTCTTTCTTTATTTAGCTAATATTTAGTCAAGTAAATACTCAGTTGAACAGTGACCTATATGTTGGATTAGCATTACTTTTATTAAGCACAGTTGCTAATATTGCCGCAAACCATGATTTTCATTAAAATTTATGGCTAAAAGACTTTTTACTTGTGTATTCACAATTATTTATATGTTCCTTGCTGTACATTGCATGATTTTCCAGTTTCCTGAAATCTTAATTTTTTCCTAAACATATTAAAGCAACAAAATATTCGTAACTTTGTAAATTGCATTTTGATCTTTAAAAAAAAGATGTTTTATTGCAGTTATTATTGGTCATAGTTTAGACATTAGTCTACTAAATTTCTGCATTAGTGTACTGAATTTCAAATTTGTCTTCTCTACTTGATAATGAGCGTACTGGAAGATTCATTCAGAAATTCAATCATTTATTTACTACTTAACCAAAGAAAGCAAAGCAAGGAAATTGTCTGGAAAATACATGTAAACAATTATAAAAATTGATCTGTAACAAAAAGAAAAGAAACTGCTGAACAAGGAGAAGCAAATTCGTGGAAAACAAGGATGCGATTAAGAAACGCTATTATGAATTCGTGACAGTGTTCATTGATACAAAGCTGTCGTTAAAAAAAAGCAAACAGCAAATATCATCCACTAATTAGAAGCTTATAACTTCAATTATGAGATTATCACCCAAAATACAGTACTTTCTTCATGCTACAACTGATAAATTGGTCAAAAATAAGCACTTGAAGATAGCAATATCGATGACAAGAATATCATTTTAATGGCTAGTAGTATCGCGTAAGAAATATGTATCTCAGGTATTTCATTTTCACTTTTGCCGTTGCAGCTATGGCATCAATGAACAGTGGAAATCAGAGATATCAATATTAAAGATATCTAACGAAATTTCATATCTAAAATATATAATCATTAAATTACCTAAGCAAATAATGACTGCATTATTTGTGTACAAACCCGAATATTAAATAGTAATATCATATCACTCATTTTACCGATCTCATGTGCACAATTCCTCGCTGAAAAGAAAAAAAAAGATATTCATTTAGACTGAGATTGACGGTCGAAATATCAGATGCCATGAATAAAATTAATGTGAAATATCTAAGAATAATGAAGAAATCCTTGATGTTTGATTGATATTGATTGGTAAAAATATTATAATGGTAATAAATAACTTCCTGGTAATTGTGATAGAAAGATGGAGAGTTGGAATGAAAGTGTAAATGACTAAAGTTTGGTACTTTTGACGGGAAAATTATGATTGCAAAGCATGTTTACAAACAATGTGGATAAATACATTTTCTACGAGATGATGGAATAAGAAGACGGAAGAAGTCTGAATGGCTTACAAGTCAAATGAGAACAAATTATAGATGATTTGTCAAGATGGCATATTTCGGCGATAAAACCGAAAGAGGAATCCAGGAAAATAACATCGCATGGCATGATAAAGGAAGAAAAAATATTCCATTGACAATATCTGCATTCACTGTAACTGCTCCTGCTCAGGACTGAATATGCACCAAAATAAAACAAAGAAAGACTAATTGGGAAGCACAACATTGAACACTTCTGTACGAACTTTGGAAAAGTGGAATCAAAGAAAAAAAACAATGAAGGTAAATTGGATGTAAATAAATAGTACTACTTATTACTTGATCATTTATGAGTACCGAGTATGTCGAACTTGACATTACTATATTGTAACTTTGTTGACAGCAATAAACCAAGAATGAAGTGAATAGAAATAAGCAAAAAATGGAAATGAAAGAGAAAGAAATGATATGAAATTACGAAAAACTTGAAGATGAGGCTGTGAGTATCGTCCGACTTCAACAATATCAGCATGAAATGATCTTACGGAACAGAACGGTCCAAAATAGCGAGATAGAAGTTCACAATTATGAAAAGAAGGGAAAATTAGTCATCTCAGTATCGAAGAAGACTGGGATAGTATCAAAAAAGTCTGGAAAAATATCTTGATAATAATTCATGATAAGATACATAACATAGAGAAGATAATGCTCGTTCGAATGACCAGAACAGATAGAATAAGATATAATTATTGCACCATTAAAAGAGAAGAGGAAATAATTGTGAATTCTCATCCATTATTTCATAACTATTTACTGACTAAATCATAATTCACCTTCACTTCCGATTTCGGAACTAATTCCATCCATCACAGCGCCAACAATTTCACCGAGATCACAGTTTTCATCACGACTCACGAGTGTGGCACAGAAATCCATCATCGTCACTTCTGTGATGAATTGGTTCGGAACTTCTCCGTTTTTAGATGGGCGATTTCAGTTCTGTGATTTTTGTTAGATTTAACTCGCCTGCAATTTGTCCAAGAATTCAGTTATGGTGAGGTTCATTTGTTTGCGTTGAAGTTTTATCCAAAACTCTCAACTCCAATCCTGTTATCTAAAATTAGAATTAAACTTTTGATTATATGAGAAGCAATCAATTTATCATTCAAAGTTTAAGAGTCAACTATTATTATTTGTACTGAAGAATTTAAGAATACATAATTAAGGATCGACAATCGACGACGTCATCGAACGCACGGTTGAAAGAGTTTGGACCGTGGACAGAGCAGTATAGTTCCGCTGGGAAGCGCTACTTCTATAATCGGGAAAGTGAGGTGTCACAATGGGAGAAACCTCCTGAATGGCGAGAATATGAGAAATTTCTGTCTGAAAATGCCGCAAATCAAAGTCCTATCTCATCTGCTTGTGGGTTTTTGTTTTTTATTTAATTTCTTTTGATTCTATAATGACTATTTCGAAAATTACCGAAATAAAAGAATAGACATTATTATTCAGGAGACCTTGGCATATCGGCCAATTCAAATTATGCTACTGACAGAAAAGAGATTTTTTCTTTCATCACAATCGTATCGGTTAAATTTATTATAAATTAGTTTTTGGCGGTATTATTAGCTTCCAAAATATACATCATTTGTTTAAAAAGAATTTTTTTTTCTTAAAAAGTGTTCTTTTTTTTTTCTTATCTTTAAAATTATGATCGACGAAATATCAAGGTTGTAGACATTTTAGTATCTTATTTATTAATATTTAAAAGAAAATTGTGTTTTGTATTCATGTAATGTCTGTTGCTATTATTTGAAATGCTCTAATCACTCTTGCAAAACTTACCTATAACTAATAAACAACGATATTGAGCTTACTTGAAATTTCTTAAATCAAAATAAAAAATTCATAACCGTGACTTCATTAAATTATTGTTTTATTTTCAATTTCATTTTAGCTTAAATTGTTAAGATCCGTACTTCTTTTCTTTCATCTTTAGTACTTAATACTTCATTTTCTCTTTATCTCTCTTTATTTTGAGAGGCTTAGACAAGTTAAAAAGCATCGTTATAATTTAATCGACTGTGTTTAATTGTACTAAGACATTCATGTAGTCTTCTGATTCTTTCTTAAACTAGTCTGAATTAATCGCTTGCAAGAGATAAGTTCAAATTAGCTCTGCTGAACATTGTTTTCTATTTGATCATTGAATTAATATCCAGCGATCGAGATAGAAATGCTAATTGAAATTAAGATTTTGAGCAGTTAAGTTTGAATGTTTCAAAACATTGAACATGCCCCTACTCATACTTTTTTATGATATTTATTGAATTAATACGGATTATAAACCAATAATTGCATGATTTTAACGAAAAATATGATTTCAGCTGGTGCTCGTATTGCTCCAAGCAGTAACGCTGCAGGAATGTATTTGGCCAATTCAACAGATTCTGCTGGATCTGGTAATAATGGTGATTTGAAAAGTAAAATGAAAACGCACGATGCAAATCAGTCAGTCCTAAGAGTCAAACGTCCAAAAGTTGAAATAAAAGAAGAGGATGCTATTGGCCCTGTGATTTTTTCTGAGGAGCAGCATCGGCGATTTCTAAGGTTTTTTTCTTACCAAAATATTTTTTAGTACGGACTGTTTTCATTAACTAAATGCATAATTTTTTCTTGTATATTATAATTTCATTAATGGGATTGTTAACTAGAACTGGCGCCGTAGAATGATCCAATGAATATTATGTTCAAAGCATAATAATATTTCATAAAGCAGTTCTTAATTATCATCAATAACAAGCATGTGTATAGAAATTGAACCTGTTAAATTTAGACATAAGTTGCATACACAGAACTCTCCTTGAATTTTTGTGTTTCCATACAGCGGTTTCAATTGTATAGATCAAAACTACAGACTCTCCGGGTATTCATGTATTTGATTTGTTTTATTAAAATTGCAGAGCAGATGCACAAACATCTACTCGTCGATGGCCAACAGAAGATTGGGAACAAAGCGCAATGAAGGCTGATGCAGCTGCACATAATCTCACCTTGCAAATCATTTATGTATCTTGTGATCTAAAAAGTGCTGGATCACTTGTCAAAACGGCTGAAATGCGTTCTTCATTATTAGCACAAAAATTACAATTCATTGCTGATCATCAGCGACAATTAGAAGCAAGTTTTGCACTCCCTTCACTTCCGTCTTTGAACAGTTATCAATGATTTGCATATTTGGATATGTTCTAAAGATAACAGCTTAATATCAACATCACTTCATGATATTCATTTTGACTGTTTATAACGTTGTAGGTGTCATTTAAGAAATTATGTATATACGCTGAGTTTCTTGAATTGCGACTATGGCAGTTGTTGTTAGGTAAACATTTATCATAATTTTGCATTTCATGTTATATGATAAAAGTTTGCAGTGAAACCATTGCACATATGGATGATGGCAGTAGTAATAGTGGAGTTAAATTTACGTCAATCAACTTGCATAGATTGTATTTTTGTTTCTTAATGCTAGAAATACTCTCTTGATAAATCTAGCTTTCAAAATATTTAATTCCTAGTGAGCTAAAAATGCATTACATTTCGCAACACAGAACAATATTTTCAACATAAAAAAATTGGTAAGAGTAAAATCATAGAAAAGTCCTACACCGATCGCGCACAACTTTTTCACTCTGCTCATTAACAATGTTTTCTACGTCCATTTCCGATCGGATCATTCGCAGCTACAAAAATTGAGCTTAGCAAGCATAATGTTAAACTATGCCAGTTATCCCATGATATTGAAACAAAATCGGTAAAGATATTTATGTAAGTTTTAGTTAAACAAAAAGGAAGCAGACAGAAAACTAACAGTATTTTGAGCATTGCGAATGTCTCCTACTGGGGCTTTTTCTTTCCATAAACGGGTAATGTTCACTTGATTTTCATCGACACAATGTTGTATCAAATTCATCCTTTTAACTCTCATAGCTAATAACTGGAAATGGTACTTCACGGTACTTCACATGTCTTTGCTAACAGCTGATAGAACTTTCATTAAAGAAGTATTCTAAGATATAATGAATGTTCTACTTGAGCATAAGATATTAGAGGAATAGAATTAAGACCTCAAAAAGCAAGTATCGGGAACTTTTTTTGGAATGAAGCGATTGATGTAAAACTTGTGTTGCGAATATGTATTTTGTCTATTACCTCCTTATAAATCGAACGACATTTTTCGCCCTTGTCCACATTGTCAGAAAATGATTTGCTTGGCAGTGCAGTGTTTAATTCAAACAATATTTTATCATCAATTTGTCGTAATTTATTCAGCATGTCCTGAAAACAATCGATTTCTTGTGAAGAATACGTGTGGATCAGATACGTGTGGATTTGCACATGCTTTTTTGTTATTGTACTAAAGTGCATGCATAAAAAGATCAAAATTTTGATTCAGACAATAATGGTAAAGCTACCTGAAATGCTAACAAATCAAGACAATTGACCCGTTTTTCATCCATGGAAGCACTGATAAGCAAAGTTCCAAGAGCAAACCTGAGAATAGTTAATATTATAGGAAGTACTACATATTCTATGCATTCCGCAACGCAGTGCTGTACGTAAAATTTAATTACATCATTCGGGAGAATGATTTATTCACGATAGTCCAATTTAATTATCTCCAATTCTGAAAGAAAATTCTTTTCTTAATTAGAAATAGAATAAAAGCTTAAGAGGTTGGAAAATGATTATTCATAATTTCCTATTCAAATAATTGAAAAATATTTAATAAATACAATTTTCAAGAAAAAGCACTGTGAGTGTCAATGAAAAAACAGCCGGTCTCAGTGAGACATCTTTCAGACCAAATAACTTGAAAAAATTTTATTGACAGTTAGGTTCTATCATACAAAAAACAATGAAAATCATTGAATGGACTGATAAAATAAATAACTAAAAATCTTTAATTTAAGCAATAATTAATACACACTGACATATAACAGAAAATATGTAAATAATAATGAATCATTAAATTTGATGAATTCTCTCTCTATGACTAAATTTAATATCCCCACTTATCTCTTCTTGTCATATATTAATAATGTAAACTTTTAATTGGACAGTTACGCAAAAGATATTAGCATAAATCAAATGAAAGAAAGCTATAGTTGAGATAGTAAGCAGAAAACGAAAATTTTCGAAAATAATAATCACTGAGGCTGAACTTCGACATTTCCAGATTCTTCGATCAATGTAAGACTCGATTTCTGCTCCGAATCTTGTTTAGAATATATAAACGATTTTCTCATATCATGACGGCAATTAGAAATACCCATACCGAAACCCATGCCTAGACCTAACCAAAGTGGAAACTGCCTTTTAAATACTGCAGCAGCTATTAAACCAACGATCCCAGCACTCACAGTCTTCAGTGCTGTATCTGCGAGACATCGATCGAAAGTTTCATTAAGCTCATCTTCCGACTTCTTCACCATTTGATATACACTTCTGCAATGATTGCCGGAAATAATTAGAATCATCAGAATTATAGTAATACTTTATGCAGCAAGACAGTGAAAACTAAATTTTATAAAACATCATAAATCAGTGTGCTATCACACTTCGATTTTGTTATAAAACATTTGATTTTTTGATACCCATGTCGGAAAATTCCGAAACATGGCTTATTATAAGCAAGAAATGTCAAAACTCAAGAAGTTTCAAATGAACCAACAAGGATAAACATGTTTATTAACAAAGAATGAACATGTTTGCCGCCAAAACGTTTCAATCAAGGAATAAACAAGTCGACCAATCATGAGGCGATAAACTGGAGATTAGGAAAGAAAGAGGAGTCCCAAAAGTATATATAAGGTTGGGATTTCGGAGAACGGCAATTCTCCAAACAATTTTTGACAGGAACAATTTTTTTATACTGGCATAAACTAATTATTATTCATTAGATGTACGAAAATAAAAATAAATAATACTCAAATTAGAACTCGGTAAATAACAAAATGAATAAAACTCAAATGACTCGATAATCATTCTAGATCTTCTCATCCTTGAAAATCATTTCACTTTCTTAATTAACATTTTTAACAGATTCATATACAACCGCTTCTTGCTAAAATTTCCTCATGGAGAAATTACTATTTTTTTACAGAAGAGAACAAGAACTACATGTCTCATTTTATTTCGGATAAACAGTAATTCCAATTATAAATTAGAATTACTGTTTATCCATAATTATAATCGGTAAAAAAAAAAGATTTCCTAGAATTCTACGATATTTCAAGGGGTAATCAGTGTGAGACCAACCGAAGAGAAGAAAAGAAATCCTTTTTGGAGATGTTGTACGATAATTGCAATATACTTCGAGTTGTTAGAACGTACTCCTCGTAGTACGTCAAAGTAATACAGAAAGTCAAACCTGAAAGAGGACAGAAATGGAAACGACAAAAAGTTTCATCACTGTGATTGATCGTCACTTCGAGAATCTCAGAATTTAGTTTTTTCTAAGGTTATCTTATAAAAAAAAAGGAATAGAAATCAAACGAAATTAACTTATCCACAAATGCTCCCGATCAAATTTCATGTACTGCTATAGTTCTGCACAATTCTACTAATATCTTCCATGCAAAACCTCCCCATACTTCAAGTTCATGACAGTTCCTCATCTATGACTCGAATCCGGTCAATTTGTTGTTCATAAACGGATAGGCAAAATGACAGCCGCGAAATACCGGGAAGAAAATGAGTGTTTGTATGATAATGAGGAATTAATTGAGGTATGTCGTCTGGAGTGGTACTTGATTCATTATTTTAATTAGGATTATAATAAGACATATGGAGTTTCTGCAGTATTTCGGAAAATGACCAGCGTTAAATTTTCATCTTCACCTTTGCAGTTTCAAGGGCTCTAGAATACCATCGGATAAACTAATTGCAGTTGACGAGGGATAATATTTAAGGTTCAAGCATTTGCGATGTGTTGTGGGTAAATGTATATATCCATTCCCAATTATATATTATACATTTTTATTTACTTTGATTTTTTGGCAAATTTTTGGATTTAAATTGGAATT
Organism: Onchocerca flexuosa; assembly: GCA_002249935.1. Lineage (NCBI taxonomy): Eukaryota > Metazoa > Nematoda > Chromadorea > Rhabditida > Onchocercidae > Onchocerca > Onchocerca flexuosa. Next base: position 175,085 of record KZ269999.1, on the reverse strand, counting down.
TAGGTATTCCACAGTTTCCAATTTTTCTAGTCGAGCTGAAAATATAGCTGGATGAAATATTTAAATACTTCACAATTTTCATTTCCATTCAAGCTCGAAATATAACTGAATGCAGTGTTGTTTGTTTAAGTTATTCCTACTATTAATCAATTTGTATATTTAAAGCCATGCACTAAACATGACTTACCTGCTCGGTCATTATGCTTTAGACAGTTTTTAATTTTGTCACCTGTGATATTCTCATCTTATTTGTTCATTTCAAATTCTCTTCGCAAAGTCCTAATTATGAAATAGTAAGAGAAAATTTCTGCACGTCAGTTCTTCGATGTCGATAATTAAAAAATCCATAAGAAGCAGAGATACTTGATCATAAATTAATTCGGTATTTGCGTCCTTGTTATGATTATGCATGGATTAATCCTAAATTTGTCCAACAAAATGATGTTCGGATGTTTTAATTAAGGTGAATATTGAGACGATAGCAATGGAGCAGTTCGTAGAGATGTATAATGAAATCGAAGATAATCACTCATGGAATTCCATTTATCAGGTATCGTACTTTTGATTCTTGTCTAGCACAATCTATATTTAATAATTCACTCCTTGTAGCAGTTAATCGATTTCAGGAAATAGATAAACAATCTTGCAAACAGGAGAGAAAATTGAAACTGACTACAAAGATTGCGCATTCATGGGAGAATGCTGAAAGGAACCGTTATCGGAATGTCTTAGCATGTTTGTTTATTTCTTGTTGATTTCCTAAATTATGTCTGTGTTTAAAAAATTGTTAAATGTTTAAGAATGCGTTTTTCTAATTTTTCTTTTCTTTTTTTGGAAATTATACTTCACAATCTGATCAGTGTTGTCGATCGGTGTAATTTTATTCCTGTAGTTTTAATTTCCAGATGATACCAGCCGTGTTGTGTTGAAGCGGGGAAATAGTAAAGAATCTGATTATATTAACGCTTCGCCATTAATGGTTCCAGCTGCCAAACGTAATTATATTTTAACACAGGTTATTATTTACTTATGGAAATTATGATTTCATAATGAAGTTAAAATGTTTATTTCGAACACTTCCTTTTATTGTTTTAGGGGCCACTTTCAACAACTAGTAACGATTTTTGGCAGATGGTATGGGAGCAGAATAGTACGCTTATAATTATGTTAAACAGGCTGGTAGAAAAAGGATTGCCAAAGTATGTTATATTTCCTTTGATTATGTTGTGTCAAGTTTTTAATTTCAAAAACTGGGGTGATTTTTTTTTAATTACTCTTGCTTTTACTTTAGATGGTCATCAAGTTGAATATTGTCGAATTAATTTATAGCTATTTATTTAATTTACGAAAATTATCGATCTTACAGATGCCATGATTATTTTCCATCTTTGGGCAGTCCTTTGCGCGAGTTCGATTCTTTTAATGTTGTTTTAAAAGAAGAACGAGATTTCGATGACTACATAATTCGAGATTTGGAACTGTTGCGAAAAACCGATGATGTTTCGCTAGAAAAAAATGGATCCAGTGAATCACATCCACATATTATCAAACATTTTCATTTCACAAGTTGGCCTGATTTCGGTAATTTTATTTTATTTTATTTTTTTTTTTTTTTTTTTTTGTCGGAAAATTCATTATTTTCCAAATAAGCAAATTAGTTAAATCCGCTTTCCTTGTTTAATGAAATACTTTACTTCAGCTTTTTGTTTAGGTGTCCCTCATTCAACTGCTGTATTTATTGGATTTTTGCAAAAAGTACGTGGAACCGGACTTTTATCTGAAAAAGAACCTACCATAGTACATTGTTCAGCCGGTATTGGTCGTACTGGGACATTTGTGGTAGCAGACTCAGTCTTGTCAATGGTATTCTGTTGCTGATAAGTTGAATCCAAGATTTCTCTGATAGTTCTTCATAGTTTTCTATTCTTTTAATCATTTCTTTAATTCCTCTGGTTTGTTAGTTTGACTCCCTTATATGCTTTTCCTTTTTGCTCATCTTCCTTAATAATTCAGATTTTATCTCTATGATATAGGAATTTTAACCAGTGATAGTTTGCAGATTGAACAAAATGTGGAAAAGATTGATGTAACAAACTTGGTTGTGGAAATGAGGAAATCAAGGATGGGATTGATTCAAACACCACAACAGTTGCAGTTTTGCTGGAAAACTATTGCCGATGCATTAAGACAGGGAGTTGTTACTAAAAACGTTAAATGTGAAGAGCGAAAATTTATCAACAATAAATTTGGGAGAGATCTTTTGACTGTGCCGAACAATCATATTAATGGCGAAGTGGATGAAGTGCCACACTTGGAAAGATCCCAAGCAAACCAGATGACTACGGATTTGCACTCCAAATCTTGTGGTGATTTATTAACTTTTCGGAAAAGAGCTTCAACTGATTCTTATGAAACGGATAAGGAAACAAAACATGCAAGAAGGTATTCTTAATTTTATTCTTTTTGATTGATGTGACGCAGTGAAAGCTTAGATTTCTAATTTTTTAAGTAATGCAAAGCAATCTTTTTGTAATGAGACCTAATAAAATTGTAAAATGGATCTGTTCTTTAAATATCAAGGAAAGTTTTTGAAAAAATAATTTCATATTTTTATATATTTACAAATCTTTTGTGTCACATTTCTTTTGAATGATTTTATTATAGTGATTCAGGAAGAAGCGTGTAGAAGAGATGCGTGCACGCCTCTTAAAATGTGAAGGTGCTCGTAAAAAATGGTATTATGTGGCTATTGGTCGTCCTAGTGTCAGATACGCATGTGCAGCAGTTGCAGTCGCCTTTGCCATATACTATATTTATCGTTTAACTTCTTCATAACACTGATATCGTCTGTTTCCAATTTAATTCAGCGGTAATGTTGTGGAGTGGAAAACTTATTCGCAAAATCCATAAAAATGATTTATTAAATATAAGAACTGTTCATTAAATATATTAAGAAAGCCTTGTAATTGTTCGTATATCGGAGAATGATTAGAATCTTTCAATAGATCTAAGAAAGCTTATACTTCATATTTTTCTGGAAGTAATGCTCTATTTTTTCATTGGAATTAAAAACTTTAAAAGTATTGGTTTTTTTTTTTTTTTTTTTTTTCACTTTTTGTATCTTTTATGTGTTGTATGCATTTCATTGCTCTGGATGTTGAATGTGTATCATTGATTCCCCTCTATGTAGGGTAAGTTAATTTAGTTTTTTGAATATATGTCCTATGTCTTGCTATATTTGTCACATCATATTCTAAACATATTTTTCTTTGGAATTTGTGCATTTTATTAACGTAATTCCAATTTTTATATCAGTTAACAACTTCACGTTGAGTTATAATAGAAAATGTTCAATTGCAGCTGATACATTCAAAATTTCTTGGTGTGCCATATAATTCTAAATCGGTTGTTTTTTTTTTTTTCAGCTATTTCACTTACGAATAATAGATTTCAGGTTGTAAGATAATTAAATTTCAAGGAATTGCTATTAGAATTTTCGAAACAATGTTGAATTGCTTCCTTGTATTGTTGTATTATGTATGATTACTTCCTGTATTCATAGCACTTATAAATCCAGGAATTCGATATTGCATTCGATACCGTACTACTCGACTATTATGCCTTTTGTCATAACACGACTGCATGTACTTATATTTACTGTTTAGGAAATATCAAGATATCAACTTTAAGTGCATAATACTAGAAAGGACTGAAGAATATTCTGAATCTGAATGCGCAGCACATAAGAAAGTTTTGTTAATTTGTGATTTCTTTCTTAATGAGTGACACTGAAAAACGTTGTTTTTTCCTAAACACTGAAACGTTATTTTTTCTGCATTTTTATTTTGATTTTTTCTGGATAATTATTTTTTCTTGTTTTGAGTAATTTTTCCGCACGCTGGATTGAAAAACAGTTATAACTTTAGACTTTTTTTATTTCCGATTCCTCTCTTTTGCATTTGCCACTTTTTCATTTCGATTTGTATGTACCATTTCTCGTAATATTTCTAAGTGATGTTGTAAATTTAATTGAGTCATTCCATATCGTTTTTTTTTTTCTATGCTCAATATTTTTTATTCATCTTCTACTTATCTATGATACCTTTCGATTTTTCATGCCGATTTCAGTAGTAATAGGTGGATCTCCATTGGATGTGTAGGTTTCAAATCTTTACGCAATAACTATTGCGTTCTGCTTAATTTGTAACTGAGTATTGTCAAAATTAGCTAGATACTCATCTGTGGTTTTTTATGTCAACTTTCTCTGTATTTGTTCACTTTGTGGGTGAAGTAATCATCAAATAATAATTGTTTTCAAAAATGCTAAAGTATTCACATCATGGTTACGCATCATTTACTTGCTATGGCGTTTTAATTATTTGGGAAGTATGAAGTTGGATGAATTTCTACCGCATTGTATAAGATCACTTTTTTATGTTAATAGCGTTATAATTTTATAGGAGGAAAGGGTCGTTTCAAAGTTTTTTGTTGGTCTTCATTTGTCTTAATGTTTGGTACCACTAATGCTTTTGGTTCAAGACCAAATAGCATATTTTCATCCGGCACAGCCAATACAAGTCAGAATCCACTGAACGATATTGAAGTGGGTTGTACCATTATTCTATACGCTGATGAAGTTTGCATTAATTTTATCAGTTATAAATATCTATCTGATCATTGGTTTAAGATGCTTGAATACTGATCTAGGATTTGGGAATGAAAGTCTGTCGCACTTCATGGACCGTTACTTTTATGAGTTCTTGGTTTTTGGACTTGCAATCTTTGATTTTTTGTAAATATTTTGCTGCAGAATAAGACGGAGACTTCGAAATGATGATTAGAAAATATTTTTATAATTTGAGGCAGTTTACTGTCTTTACTACCTAGTAATTAACATAGGAATAAAGTTATGTGTTTATAATGTCCACTTGTAATTAATGAAAGAGTTCAGAACTTTCCTCTATCTATAAATTTTTAGAAGCCCAATTCTTCGAATGATATTTATTTTTAGGTGCCATCACCACCCGATGACACAGTTGAAGCACTAAAATTCAATCCACAGATTGCTGGTCAGCCGGTTTTGCTTGTTTCGGGTAGTTGGGATTCGGTGATTCGTGTATGGCAGATTAGTGAAAGCGGTCAGTGTGAAGCAAAAGCGCAACAAAATGTTGGGGGACCAGTTTTAGATCTTGACTGGCTTGATGTGAGTTCGGTTATCATCTTAGGCAATAAAATTGTAGCATAAAGTTTGTTAAGAAAATTAAAAGAGTTCGAGCTTGTAATTTTTTTCTTTTTGTGTCAAAATTTTTATGTATTATCCATATAATTTTCAGACTTAAAATGATGATTCCCTCGAATACCATATTATTTTACTTAATTTTGTGGGATTGTCTGTCAGAAAGTAAGCTTTTAAGATTATGAAATCCTAAGCCTCTCTCTCAACAGAAAAAGAATGTTAGAGATTATTTAAAATATTTTAACAGGTAACTGCTGATTTCCTTGGAAGCCACTGCAGTGAATGACTGATTATTTAATTGAATCGTGCATATATTCATCGATGTTACAGAATGATTAGCTAAATCACATAGTAAAAATATCTGCATTATTGCAGGATGGTACCAAAGTGTTTATTGCAAGTGCAGATAAACAAGTACGCGTTTGGGATCTGGCTTCGAATCAAATGGCCGTTGTGGGAACAGTAAGCGTTCTTTCTTTATTGCAAACGTTTTATAATTGAAATGATAATTTTCTCTCACATTGCAGTGTTGAAATTATACTAATTTCCTTTTCATTTGATTTTCAGCATGATGAACCTGTCAGGAAGTGTCATTGGATCAAAGCTCCCAATTACAGTTGTTTAATGACCGGATCATGGGATAAAACTTTGCGGTAGGTAGCGCTGTTTTGATAATTATTGTTCACTCTGTTTTAGTGAAGTTTTCATTTATTAAATAGTCGAAAATGAGTCGTTAATAAGCTTAAGTACAATTGAAAAATGTTTATTTGACCCAGGTCATTTCTAATTAATGTTTATGAATTAATGTTCGCACTATCTCTTTGTAAATTTGTACATCTCATTTTTATAATTCAAGGGATTATTATTTGGCCAAGTAAACTTGTAAGAATTCTGATTTATTGCAGATTTTGGGACATGAGGCAATTACCCACGCAAACTTCTTTGGCAACAGTGCAACTTGCAGAACGTGTTTATTGTAGTGACGTGTTATTTCCTATGGGCGTTATTGGTCTCGCTAATCGGCGTATGAAAGTTAGCACATTGCTTGAAATTATTTTATTACAATATGTATATGGAATTATTATAGCATCATCTTTTGTGATATAATCTTTTAGTTATATATGATTATTGCGATGAAGTAGCTACACAGGAGAATTCCATTTTTATATCGAAAAGGAATTATTTTAATAAAAGTTTTAGAATATATGAATTGTTGCAGATTTATAGATTGGACAATGAACCATCCGAAGTAAAAGATATCGAAACTCCATTGAAGTATCAGGTGGGCTGGAATGTATAGATGCTTGCAGAAAAATGATATTGATCTTTTTAATTGTTTATATATATAATGTATGTACATTCGTAAGGCATAAGTAACTATTCAAGTTTTTAACTTAATTCTAATTTAAGAGTCGCTGTACTTCCATTTTCAAAGACAAAACAAATGGATTGCCCACTGGATATGCTCTTGGATCTATTGAAGGTCGAGTTGCAATACAGTACGTGGAAGCGGCTAACCCAAAAGACAATTTCACGTTTAAATGTCACCGCTCACCAGAATTGATCAATGGATTCCAGGAAATCTACGCCGTAAGCATTTCTTTAAGGCATCATGTTGTCTAGAAATTCTAATCTGAAAGCTGTGACAGATCGACTCAAGTTTGCTTCTCATCTTTTTTATTTTAACTACTGCTTAATGTTTTAATGCTTCCATTGACTTTGTTATATTAAAGCTTATTGACATATATATTCTGCAGTTTAATCAAAACTTTTTCAAGTTCTCTATAATGTATTGCTGTTAGTAATTGAAACATACTGTATTCAGTATGTGACTTGACGATTGTAACGATCACTATATCATAAGTAGTGTGTCTTACTGTGGTTGCATGTCAACATATTTTGGGATCTAGCTGTTTTACTTTAAAATTTTTCGATCCCATTAATAGAAGAGAGATGAGATAAAACAACTATAGAAATGAAAGATATCTTTTTAGATCATGGAAATTGACTCAGAGAATTACAAAAAATGTTAATGCTTTTAATTTTTTTTCAAGTTAATATAAGTTGTTCCAGAACTTGCAATTTTAATAAATTAATGCTTTGTTTTAGTAGACCGAAATTCACCATATATATGATTTTGCAGGTGAATGATATCGCATTTCATCCAGTTTATGGAACACTGGCAACAGTTGGTTCTGATGGTCGAATTTCATTTTGGGACAAAGACGCACGAACAAAATTGAAAACATCAGATCCATTGCCAGCACCTGTAACACGATGTGTTATACACTCCTCAGGACAGATGATGGCTTATGCTATCGGTTACGATTGGAGTAAGGTGTGTTTATGCTTTTCAAAAAACCGAAGTTTTTCCATTTAATAAATTCATAATAGAATATGGTTTTTTATGATGACTTTAGCTATTAATCTATTAATTAGATTGGATTTTATTAATCAGTATTAATCGGATTGTATTTTAGATCAATTTCAAAATAGAAACAGACTAAAATTTAAGAATACTGTAATGAAAATTATGCTCATAGATTATGGTCATTGATTATCAAATAAAATAAAGGTATTCCTTCAGGGTCATGAAGGATATAATTCTCAAAGTGCCGGAAGCAAAATCTTTTTACACGCATGTGATGAAGATATGAAACCCAAACAGAAGAAGTAAGGCGTAATACTGTTTTAATACTGCCTTTCATAAAATTGTTAATTCCGTATATTGTTTGTTTGTTTGTTTGTTTGTTTTTTTTTCTTATCATCGAGTAAAATTGATCAAGTTGATAAAATTGATCAATAACCGATTTTTCAAATGAAGAAATGAAAATCGTTCATCTTAGGTTTTTCTTGATTTTTTTTTTTTTTGCACGTAATAAACAGCACTGAAAAAAAAGATAATCTTGATAAAAACACGAACAAAAAAAAAAAAAGAAACATAAATATTCCAATTATTGCTAACAAAAAGAAAAAAATTGAGCTATTCTATAGAATTTGATGTTTCAAACAATAGTATTCAATTTTTTTGTTACAATTTGCTGAGTTGTAGTAAAATTAGGATAAGATGTTTTTTTTTTTCTCGAGCTATGTGTTCCTTTTTTATGGATACTTGAATTTTTATTTTCTTTCTTGAAATGCAGCACATTCTGATTTTCATATTTTATGAACATTAATGATCTCTCTTTTCTTACTCTTGTTATAAAAATTTTTTCTCGTATGAATTCATTGGGAGGAAAAATGGATATCGAAATTTGTGCACACAAGTGAAATATCAGCATGCTTTAATCACAAATTTAGCTTTATATAAAAAAATCGAATAGACTTTAAGATACGGTACACTACAAATTGTTTTCGGAAGTTTGCATCATACTCCCATCATTCTTTTCCAGAATTTATACAACATATGTTCGATTATTTCTTCATAAGATTCTTCAAATATTTCGAACACATTATGTTATGAAATAAATCTTCTGCATTAGTCTATACTTTGTGGTCCATCTTTATTATCCCTCACAATCTTAATGCATAAGACAAAAAATGGTTTGTGAGAAATTTTATTTAATAGAAAATGGCGTCTTGAAGCAATGAACGTACCATCTGGTTTCGTTTCATAAAATCTTCAAATTATAGATGCTATCTTACATCTAACACTATACGACTGATGAATCACGTCTAATACCATCAACAAATTCCTGCAATTCGATTTGTCATCACGCTTTTTGTTCATCTGTTGGAGAATATTATCAATCCTGGTGTTTATTCATCCTTCAAAAGCTTCATTACCGCATTTATTGTCTTATAAATTGCCTGCAAAAGGACTATTTCAAGTCGAAAATGCCTATTTATTAAATTTTTGGAAAATCTACATGGAGAGTTAGCGGTCTAAAAGTAGAGTAACATAACAATTGATTTGTTGTTATTGACATTCTTCGCTTATTTATTTGTAGCCATCTGGTTTACAATCACATTTGGTGATTATTTCAAATTTTATTTCTGATGTGGTACTATGAGAAGTCGGAAATCTTCACCTTTCTCATCCATTACTGATTTTATCTGACGACTTTATTACGGAAAACTAAAAATGCTTAGAAGCCAGTAAAAGTAAAAATTAAAATCTAACTGAAGTAGGATACAAAAACCGACTCGATGATAACCAAACTAATCACATAATATATATAAACAAATTCAAATCCGGCATTATTAGGTTTGTTCACAATCTCGGGAAGCGAGTTTAACCTTTTTCACCTCTATTTTCGCTTGTTCTTCCTTACTGCATCGAAAGTTTCCAAATTTGTCGTACACATTAAGTGTATTTTTTCGTATTTTAAAAATAATTATCAACTGTTTTTGGAGACAATGGCTACATTAGGCTATATGATGCCATAGCTTCTCTTAAGCTTCTGTTTCCTGAACCAGTGGATCTATTAAACTTCGAGTTTCTGAACTGTTCTATTTCTGCAAACTTATTGAATTTACAGAATCGAAATACATTATCACTGGCATATCATTGGTACTTTAGATTCTTTGTAGTGATCTGATTCAGATTCTCTCTCTTGTTAGCTTTAAAGAGAGGGAAATTTCGACTTTTTCATACAAGCTTTTTATAAAAAAAAACATGGCCATTTATGTCAGAGAATTTAGTTCCAAAGTTTATCAAGGGCACTTTAAATCTAATCTGCTTTAGAGATTCATCAATGATAATTGTACAAAGTCTAATTCGTAATTTTATCGGCACAGACTGATATCATTTCTTTTGGCAGTCAGAAAGCTCAACTCAATTTCTCCTCCGAATTTTCCTATTTGGCATTACAATTATATTAGAAATTAAACAGTTGCTTTAGCTCTTCATTTCTTTGAAGAATTCATGAAAAATTCCTTGGAAAAAATTTCAGGGGATATTTCGGGAAAGTCCCTTGATTATTACTACTAAGGTATTATAAGAACATTTTTATCCACTGTTTAAAGTTAATCACTAGGTGCATGCAGAACTTTTTAGAATTGCTTATCAAAAACTATCAAGTTTGAGATGAAAAATTAAAGGATATGGATACTAATTAACAAAAAAGAATACTAATTAAAATACTTTGAGAGCTTTTAGTCTTTGAAATTTTTTTTGATTTGAACCTGGTTTAAAGAAATTTAAGATTCTTGGGTTATGACATTAAATTGAAATGTTGAGATTTTAAAATTCCAAAGTTATTTTTTGAGGATAATTTATATTATGTGAAGCAAAGGATTGTTAAATATGGTAACTGAATGCCATTGAGCGAATTTCTAATATGACATGAACTTCAGTAAATGAATGGTTAAAAATTTATAAATTAAGTAGTACATGTATTTTCTTATTTGATAAATCAAAATAATGTTTATCTCATTTTGCAGATAGTGACGAATTTCGGCGATTGCATTAAGAACTTTTTTCATTATACGACTATAGAAGAAATAAGTGACAAAAAATAATTTTGATGAAACATGTATTCTATTATTTGAGGAAAGTTAAGGAAAATCTAATTTTTTTCGTACATTTCCTGCGAATTTGTTCAAATCTTTGATTTTGCGAGAATTCAGCTTTATCCGAAATATTTAATTTTAAAAGAAGATAGGAGGAAAAGTAATTTGATGTTAATAGGAACAGCATAGCATGGATGTAGTTTATAATTCACAACATAGAAAGAAATACTTGCTGTCGGTCTTGCGACGTCATTTCATCAATACTCGTTAGCGATTTCCATTCATAAGATTCATGTGCATTTCTGAAATAAACTTATTCTCATTTTTTTTTTCAAACTTTCAATGAAAAAATCGTCGTAATCAATTCGCTGAACATTTGAAACGAACGAAAAAAAGAAATTGATTGAAGCAAAAAATCAAACAAAAAAAAAAGGAAAAAAAATCAAAATCGAAAGCAAATACAAACAAAAAACGATGGTTTCTAAAATATCGCACACAAAAAGTACAAAAAATACAGTCTTTTGTTTTTTATGTCGATTTTTACTATTTTTTTTTTTTTTGTTTGCTAAATTTTATTTTATGTAGATATTTTATATTAGCATAATATCCGAAATTTTAAATCAAATTCTTAATTCGAATATAAGTGGTCAGTAACCTTGTAAAGATTATTTTTTGCTTCAATTCCATCAAAATTGCTTTTTATCGGTCATTTCTTTGGATAAGGAGTAAAATGCCATCTCTTCTTCACAACATATTATGACAGCGATGAAAAGTTAATCCATCCAACACTGTACTGTAGAACTTATAATGATTTTATTATAAGGTTTTAAAGCAGTTAATTTCGTTTCTCAAGCAAAAGAAGCGGTGCTTTGTTATGATAAATACACCTTACTTTTATTATAAGATTTTAAAGTAATTAAATAGTTTATTTGATTAAATTAATTTGAAACAATTGACTAGATTAGGAAAATTAAATTAATTTAATTAATTAAACTCGTATTCTTCTAAATGAAGCATGAAAGATGTTGTCAAGGATGACAAATGGAGTTGAATTATAATTTTGGGATGAAAATTAGAAGTTACATCTTTCCATTCCTCTGTTAATAAATTCCAATGTTACTTTGATAATTGAAATGTGATTCCTCAAATTAAAACTGAAATTTCATTTAGTTCGAAAAGTAATTCATAGAAGCATTAAATAAAAATTAAAATAATTTAGTCAAAATCCAATGCTTAGATGAAACAATGAAATTCAGAAATAGAAAAGAACAGAGTAAGAATGAAAGAGACAAGTTGCATTACCGTATTCCAGTGCTTTTTTTTTTCGAAATTAGACAAGAACCAATTTGCAAGGTTGGAAATTTTATAGGTGAGAATCTGCCAGCAGCATATAGATAAAATATTTACTTGACGAAAAGAGAAAAGGTAAGAAATAAGGTGTGAGTTCGAATTTTGTTTTTTCTAATCTAAAGACAGTGAAATTAGAATGATGATGATTTTCACTCTCACAACATTAGAAGCCTGAGCAATTGAAGTTCTCCAGGTGAACTGCAAATTTGCAGTTCACTTGCAGAATGAAACGCCAATATAACCTGCAGCAGTATTTCACTTTCAGATATCACAATGCCCAGAGCTAAGCAAATGTTAAATAGAAGAATTCCGCGGAGTTTTTCTATCAGTTTTTCTAATGCCTGTAACATCATTGATAATTTCAGAATTATCGATGATATCATAGGTATTGCAAGTAATCCCTTACGCCATTACCAACTTTACCCGACTTCACCATTTCACGTATAATAATCATTATTCAGATCGATCACTTCACTGAAACCAGTGATCTATCCTTCGTTTTTTTTTTATTTATTTCACACGATTTAGATGATACTGTCACATTAATCTTCCTACTTTTTTCTTCTATTTTATAAATAATTGGTATGAAACTTGTCGGAGAATTTTTCAGTTTCATTCGCGTAGTATCAGATGTTTTCAATCTCAATTCAGCAAAAGCATACAACAATTCAGGGAAAATATCGTATTAATTGAGCCTTCCTTTAATGCATGAAAATTTCGCCACTTTATGTCCTACCAGGTTTATCCAAATTTATGTATCATCTCACACAAATTTCATTTGTGGATCTTCGTGCCTTTTTTGGAATATTAAGGCAAGAGAAGTTCTATATTCCAACATAACTATATCGATCAAACAAGGGGTGGTTAGTCTTTCCTTGACGACAAAAAGAAAGCAATAAAGTTTTTAGTTAGATATCCGCCAACTATAGTGCAGTGATTTCAGATAAATTCATGTGGAGACGATCACTGACTAATTCGGCTGCTAGTCGAAAATATGATGAAAAATATGCCTAGTAGGATGGGATGGATATAAGGCTGCCTGAAGTATTTTCAACTTCTTTTTCTTTTAATGTTAAGTGTAGTCCAAAATGACATCCACAAAATCAAGTCCATTTAGATTTCATTCTCTTCATGTGATCATCACTCAGAGTGCCAGCAAGATTCAAATCGAAAGTGCTCATCAAGCATCCTTCTCCCTATTCAGGAGCCTAAAAACAACTTTAAGCATTATCATCCAACTGGCTATCTTCTAAACATAACCCCTTTGAAAGAAATTTCTGCCTTCCCAACTTTTCACACTTTTGATTTGAAATAAAAATGTCAGAAGCCTATATGAGTCCTCGAATTATTATAGCGATTCCGCCATGCTATCATTCGGATATTGTGCTAGATTTCATCTTTCAAAAAATACATCCAGCAGCACAAAATGAAAATTTAAACCTTTTATCTAATGTTCATATCTACTGTCCTTTAGTCTTCTAGTCAATTTAATTCAGAAAATAGTTACCCCTCGAGAATGCGTTTCAGTGAAAAATTAATCCGACTGACCATAACTATGAAACCCTGGATGACAGAGAACCTAGACCGAAAAAATGCATCTATTCTACTAAATAGAAAAAGTGGTCAGAAGACAATAGTCAGTGGGCTTATTTGATCAGGCGGCATTTTTCAATGCCGAAGTTTACAGTGTAGATGACAAGCAAAAACGCTAGAGATCAAAAAAGAGCCCCAAATAATGTGAATCGACTCAAATACCGGAACATTATCATTGCCATAATTACATAAAAACAATATACAAAAATATAAATAAAATGTTTGAAAAGATTGCTCATTAATGAGATATAAAATGATATTTTCTATAAGATTTCTACATTTGAGAAGACCATAAGAACATTCGATCTCAATTATGGAAAAATGAGCAGTCCTTTTCGATAGTCTTAAACAATATGAGCTACAAACCACGGATATTTGACATTGATAAAATAATACATTTTCAAGAGAAATTAAAAAAAGAAAGGAAAAAAACAAAGTTAAAAATAAATACACTTCAAAAAAGATTAAAAAAATGCATTTTTTTTTTTACACAATGCAAAAGTATTACAAATTAATTTGAAAATTATGATAACACGACAACAGTGAGTAGTATTAAAGTTAGGAAATCATTATCCACAAATAAATAAAAAGCGATACATGCAAATTTTGGAATAAAGATGGAATGATCACAGGTAGTATAGTGAATGTTTCAAATATACTCAATGATTCCGTTTCCATCAAAATTTCAACAATGGACTATCATGAATTTTCTTTCACAATTAATCAGCAAAAAATATCGATGATACATCATGAATATTATGCATCTTTACAGCCAAGCCAAATGCAGTTATTTTTTCACTTCATTTGTTAAAATCTGGAACAGTTCCTTATCAGCCAAACAACCATCTACGAATTCTTTTAGCGTCAGTTCCTGAAATCAAATTTAATTCTTAAATGAAGCTATCAATAAAAATTAAAAATTCTATTTGAACAATGTTTTTTTGATGCTATGAGTTTTGATTTTTTTTTTTTTAAATCAATGTTGATCTTACTAATTTAATATAATGAAAACGAAAATATGAACTTACAATCTATCAGTAATTACTATTCAATATCTTTAAAGAATAAAAAATGAGGGTTGATTTTAGTTTTGTTCAAAAATATTTTGGAAATCTGTTTGAAGAACAAAACTAAAATCCAATTTTCTTTTTCAATTATATCTGCAAGTAAAGAGAAATTCGATATTTTCATATTTTATTTGAAGACCTACTTGGTTAGTAACTAATGTATTTATTAAAAAATTCAAACAGTGTCTAATCTCACAAAATTCCGCGAAGTGTGGCACAAAACATTCTTTATTTGTTAATGATAAAATCTGTTATTGTTGTGGAATCGGATCCAAACAAAAGTTATTAGAATAAAAAACATATTCCAATGCGCCATCGCAATTCGTCTCTACTCTAGAAATTATTTTCTGCAGTCCTTACTACTAAAAATTTCACAATAAAAATGCTATCCGAATGAAATGCAAAAGAGAACCATTTATCTCTAATTTTTTAATCAAAAATCCAATTTTATTCTTCTGATATTAAAATGACGAAAACTCAATATTATTTTTTTCACAACCAGAAACTCTTTTTTTTACTTTTTTTTTTTTTTTTCACAATAAATACTTCTGTTATTCCATTGTTAAGACTGAATAACAGAAGTACCATTATCTGACATAGATCCTTAAAAATAGGAGACTAATAATGTCTACAAAACCGTTATATTTCTAACAAATTTTCACTTTTCCGATTGCCATTTTCCAGACTGTTATATATTACACAAAAAATGGATTCATTTCATCGAAAAAAATTGAAGATTTATACTTTTTTTTAATAACGTTTTGAGCTACCCAGAAATTCCATGGCAATACTTTTCTCTAATTACCAAAGCAATAAATTAGGATTTAAAGTTTAACCGGAATTACGAAACTTTAAAACATCATTTTTTTTTTTATTTTTAAAACATCATTTTTTTGTAAAAAATCATCTTTCATTTCAAAAAGAATAACTACTCTGCAAAGCAGTAGGAAACCAAATCACATCCTGTATTATCAAATCTATCTAAATCTTTGCTGATGAAAATGATCAGAAGAATATTTTTAGTACATCCTTTCTTATGAAGAAGATGATTGCTATACGCTGTAATGTAAAAGAAAAATGAAATTATCAGTAAATAAAAAAGTAGTGAAAAAAAAAAATTGTTAGAGAAGATGGAGACAAGAAGAGAGAACGATTAAAATTTGCAAAACAAACTAGCCTTATCGTTATTGACATCCATTTTCTCGAAAATCATTTTAGCCCGTTTTCGAGGTGAATCATCAGCAGACTTAGTGACTTCCGGCCCTAACATTTCGTAGATTGCCTGAAAGGACTTCATAATTTAATTGACCAACAGCTGCAATTCAATAAAACTTAAAATAAAACGTGTTCAATTCTTTGAGCTCGCAATCTTCTCTGTAATTTAATTGATGGGCTAACAATTTTTAAAATGTTATATTGTAGATGATGATCTCTAAGTCTTCAAATTTATAACTATCTTAAAGTTGAAAAAATAATCGGAAAAGCTTATATATATATATATATATATATAATGTAATTCAAGAGGTCGAAAATTAAAGATAATAATTTGTATATATATACATATACATATATATATATATATATGATCTAATAGAATCCAAATAAACACTATAATGTCAAACGATTTATATATAAACACATAAAACGAATTTGAAGAACTTCATGTAATGATAGAATCATATGATGAAAAAAATAAAGAAAAACTGAATGATGAAGCAAATATTTTAAAGTTCCGATATAATTTATCTGCAAATTAAGAATTTTCACTAGGAAACTTCCATTATTAATTTTGAAAAGCCGGATGAATAAAAGAAACCAATCAAGAATTATTACTGCATGCTACAACACTAATGATTTAACTGTCTTTAGTTCTTCATATTTACCTTATAGCATGTAAAGATCTTATATATTTTTAGCAAATACTGATCAACAGCTCATGATCAAAGCAGATTTCACAGAAGTCTCCGTGACTCGTCTCTTCGAAAGTCATTAATATAGAAAAAAATATACAAGTTTCAGATCTAAAACGAATATCTTTAGCGATTTTTGTGTAATAAAAAAGAATAACAGCAAGTATCACATCGTAAGATGGAAGAAATTCAAAATTTTATAAAATCTATCACCCAGTAAAAGAAAATAAACCACATTGTTTTCTGAACAATCAACTCTGAATAGTTAGAAAAATTTAAGTAGAAATCAAAAGCAATTTAATAAACCCCGAAGTCATCACTTTTTTTTTTTTTTCAAATATCAGCACGAAGCGCAGGCTGAATTAAAGTTATCAAAAATGCGCATGAGAGAAGAAAATTTTACTTGTAGTAAAAAAGATATGAATAGACGAAGCAGAAGTTACTTTTACATAGCATAATAAACAGAGCATAATAAACAGAAAAAAAAAATTAAAATTACAAATAATAGACATCCAGAGAGATTTGCCAATATGTGATTCTTATTTTAGTTATTATTGAATAAATAAAATTTAAAAAGTAAGAAGAAACGAACCTCTATAATTTTAATCATTTCTTTCTCATCAATGGTACCATTACCATCAATATCATACATCCTGAATGCCCATTCAAGTTTTTGCTCTGGTGTACCCGAACTCGTTACATTTATTGCTAATAAGAATTCCTTGAAATCGATAAAACCACTGTTATCGGTATCAAATGTCCGAAAGACATGCTCGCAAAACCCTTCCGCACTTCCGGACGGAAAGAAATCTTTGTAAACTTTAATAAATTGATCCTTCGTCAAATGGCCTTTCGGACAATCTTGCTGAAACAATTTTTTGAAACACTATTAACGCATTCAATTTCCAAGTCTAACAGAAAAAAACTTATATTTTAGATGGTATTTTGAAAAATTATGATAAAAATTGTGAGACAACACATGTTAAGGATAGCATAAAACTTATAAGGAATAACGAGGAAAAATTTGCTAGGGATAACAATTCTTAAATTCGCCCACTTAAAATATAATTCTAGCATTAATTTTTGAAACACACATGCATTTACTTATTGCAAATTCAGATAAAATTTCAGGAAGAGCATCAAAATTATAAAAATTCATACATCATGTGTCATAAAATATTAAGTGATTAGAGTGTCCTAATACAAAGTGAATAATAAAAAAGCATTATTTCTAAATGACAACTCAGTTGATCTTTTCTGGTTAATTACTTCAATCGCTAATTACAACCAGTACACTCTTAATCAGCAACATAAGAAATGCTTATCGTAGAATCTTGATGGAATTTTTCCTAACTTTGGACTGAATATTTATAAACTTGCATGCGTACGTGCACCAAAAAAGAATCACTATTCTCGAAAGAAACAATTAATTATTGCCAATCACTTTCACATAAACTAAAATACTATTTGGCTCAATGCATAAAAACATGAATTTGATTCAAAAAAGAAATGTACCACATTTTATAGGGAAGCTTCTTTTAAAAACATAAATGAAAGAAAAAAGTTTTAGGGAAGAAATACATCCAAGTTATCATAACTGTTAAGCACAAACAAAACCTTATGATTTCTGGCGAAATATTAGATCTCTCAAATGACTAATGAAAGTTTCAGCGTCAAGTGGCTTTAAAGTTCTAAAGTCAATAACTTCAGCTCCCATATCTTACTTGAAAGCAAATCCGATGCATTTAAAGTATACATTAATTTTTTTCAGTGAGAAAGCGATGATAGTTACATTTTTGAGAAAGCAGTCATAGTTAGACCTTTCCCTCCCCGTTAGTAGCAAACTTTGCTACCTGAAATAGAGAGTGATTTACTGGACAGCTCAAAATCAAGAACTCCTTCCTAAATTCATAGTTTCTTTAATGAGCTATCCATATTGTTTAATATGAATAAATGACCAAACTTCAAAGAGACATCAGTGCCAAAGCAAGAAAAGGATGTTGGAAGCTAACAAAAGTGAAGAGAACAGAAACAGAAGTTAGGTACAATGATACATCTGTCCCTCATGTTCGCCAGTACTTAGTGACTTGATCTGTTCACTGATACAAGTAAAGTTATGCTCTACTGCACTACTTAGTACAGATAAGTAGTGCTACATTTGTTTTGGCTGACATGCATTTTGCCTTCCGGAAAATGAGGAAAAAGAAAAACTAACCACGAAGCCTTTATACCACTCTTTGATCTGCTCTTCGGTGAAGCTCGTGTTTTTTTTGAGGAAGTCAAGATCTTCTTTGGAGAGTTTCGGTTTTGAGCTTTTTATACCCATTTGATGGGAAGTGATCTGTCTGGGGAAGAGCAATTAGTCGATCAATTAATCGCGGCAATCGAGACAGAAAGTAGATAAACAAGCTGAATCACAGCAACACTCCCAATGTCGTTCACAGGATCTAGACGAAAAGAAATGCTTCATTAGCATCTACAATGGACATCACTGAAATGCTTGTTCGTAACACCTCGCCGTAAAAGTCTCAGCTTACTGCACAGAAGGACGCACGAATGACGAATGAATGGCCTTCGTTGCTGTCACGTCGCGTTTGATGAGATGACCCACAACGAATTAATTAATGCTTTTATTGGATGAATGCTGCTGCAGCGTGCTAAGGTGAGCGTAAGATAGGTGCGACTGACTCATTTATTTTCATCATTGCATCCCACTACAATGACGTGAACTTAAAAACGTACGTAAATAGAGAGGGAGAGAGAGAGAATTATAGATGGGGATGGAAATGCATTGCGCTCACCACTGCCTATTATTCCTAGCCTGCTAGCTTCTACTTGCAACTGCATGTCCTCGACACGCAAATGCACGAATGGATCGATGGGTGACAGATGGCAATCAGCTAGGAAGGCTGGCCAAGCCTGAGAAGGAATGAGAGGCGTCGCAATCATTCATTGGCTTTCACTTGACTATGGAGTGAACGCGAAGAGACTAATGAGAGGCAAGCCATGCCCTGCTTGCATTGCATGAATGCATATGTCGTCTGCATGTATGCAGTTGTGTGCGTGCTTGTGTGTGTCGCATGAAAGATGATTGATGGTGAATAGTATGTGCAAACACAGGAAGAGTACTAGCGGAGATTCTGGATGGATGATGCCATGAATGAACGGAAAATACTTGGGAACGAGAAGCATGAAATCAACAAATGAGGAGTAAATGACGTGGCAAAAATGTGATGGCTCTCTTTCAAACATCTAACTCCACTCTCCCATTCTTTGCAACAGAAGCATCTCTAAAAGTTGGAATTATTACAGTGATCAATATTGATCGTTACGAATAATAAAAGTAATAAAGAGATCAATTAGTGACTAACCGAAGCCTTTCAGTTGCACATTTCAGTGACAAACTCATGTTGCTTGAGAATCGATTAGGAATGAATCATAGTTAAGGAAATTCAGCTTTCCTCAACTATGATTCATTCCTAGTCGGAACTCATGCAAATACAATCGTATAAAATTTACTTCTCGATCGCAACATGCTTATAATTCCAGTAAAAAAGTTCTATTATTGTTATGATTGAAATATATTTAAAGAAAGCTTTTCCAAAGCAGCATGAACGAGTGCTACAATCCGTATAATATGAAAAAAATCAAATCAAACTTCAAGCTATTCACTAAATATCACAATCTGTTATTTCTTGCTCGAATCTGAATTCGGAGAAACAATACCAGACCCCCCACCCGAGAATTTTTCAGAACCAGACTTTTACATACCAGACATCAGTGAATGTGGGTTGGGATGTTGATTTTCATTCATTAATTTCGTCTTCCATTTCTTGTCTTTAGTCTGCCTTCCTCCGATTACATGACAGTTCTTGCGGATTGTTTTACTTTGGTAGGTTGGTGATGGTTTTCGTCCTTGCACCGATCTTTGATGATTGATTACCACGTGGGTCGTGGATCATCTTTGATGATTGCGCGTGGGTCGATTATCCAAACAGTGAACAACTGTTAAAGTAAAAGATCATGATAGCATGTTGCTTCTTTTCCAATTTACTCACGATTCAATTTCAGAAAGCACAAATGGAATGGGAGATATCGGAGAGTTACCGAGCTGCTAAAGAAGCTGCCTTACGCCGAAAATATGATCAATCGGCGCTATTCTTACGCACCGCTCTTTCGCTAATTGAACGTCGTCTGAATAGCATATCTGTCGATGATCCAAGTAAAGGCCAACTTGTTAAAGTAAGACATTCTTTCTAGAGAAAAGAAGAAAGTTCGTGAATTTTCGATAATGACTAATGTTCATCATGATTAAGTTGTCGCTATTACTTGGTAATAATTAGTCTTATTTGTTTATTAGATTAGCAAATATTAAATATGTGTGGTTATCACTATTTTTCATCTTTTTTATTTCTAATGTGTTTGTTCATAATGAACAAATTGTTTTTTTGACACTTTTTCAGGTAAAATCGGTGTTAAAATTAAATGTAGAGCGAATGAATGGTATCGCAGATGTCGTTTCGCAAATGCGACAAATGGCCGGTGCGACGATATCATTGTCTCCCACTGATGCACCACCAAGTGATCCTGATGTATGGCCACTGCCGCCTTTAACAAAGAAAATGTCGGCTATTCCAAGTCCGAAAAGTATCGCCAAAAAGCAGACCTATTCCCGTATTGATAATAAAATAAAAAAAAGTTCAGTAGGGAAATCTCCTTGTACTGGTGCAGGATGTCGCAGTATCACCAAAAGAGCTAATTCATTGGGACGTGCATCTATGAATGAACCATCGGAAGTAACTTCGAAAGAAGAAGGCGATAACAATAGCAACGTAGGAATTCTGTCATATTCAGTATGCTGGTAATTGTAGTTTAATTCAGTCTGTAGTGATATTCGTATATTCATTGGTTATGTTTTATGGAATTTATTTTACATAATTCAGTCTTTAGATCTATTATTTTATGGAATATATGTTTGGTGATTATTTCCTAATATTTTTAGGAAAAAGGAGGAAGTGAGAAAGTGTTTGACGATAGAGGATTCGACAAGGAATTAGTGGAAATTATTGAACGTGACATTATGCAGAAGCGTCCTGATGTGCACTGGGATGATATTGCTGGCCTCGATGAAGCTAAGAAGCTTTTGAAAGAAGCGGTCATACTGCCGTCAGTTATGCCAAATTTTTTCAAGGTTTTGTTTTGTTTTATTTTGCCTTGTTTTGTTTTATTTTGCCTTGTTTTGTTTTTCAACAACATTGTTTGCGAAGAAATTTAAACTCAAAAATTTGTTTTAAGGGTATTCGGCGTCCTTGGCGAGGTGTTTGTATGGTTGGTCCACCAGGAACAGGTAAAACTATGCTCGCAAAAGCTGTTGCAACGGAAAGTCAGACGACATTTTTCTGTGTATCATCTGCCACACTGACTTCGAAATATCGTGGAGACTCTGAAAAGCTTGTGCAGCTTCTTTTCAAAATGGTAAGTTTTCTTGTTGCTCTTGTATATAACTATTATTTTTAGCATATTCTACAATTTTTTTGAAAATCGATTCATTTCTAGGCTCGTTTTTATGCTCCATCAACAATATTTATTGATGAAATAGATAGTTTGTGTAGCAGAAGAGGTGCTGACAGCGAACATGAAGCATCACGTCGAGTTAAATCGGAGCTATTAACACAGATGGATGGTAATATATTGTTTTCGAAAGAAATATATCACATATCCTCCAATATCTTATTTTTGGGCTGTGACTAGTCATGTATTTGTAGATTGATTAAAAATTTATAAAGAGAATAAATAATTTTATTTATTAAATTGTTAGACGCCATAGAAATTTCATTTTTTTAAGGTTGTTCACCAGATGTTTCGCGAGTTCTTGTATTAGCTGCTACAAATTTTCCTTGGGATTTGGATGAAGCTTTAAGAAGACGTCTTGAGAAACGGATATATATTCCATTGCCAGATAAAACTAATAGATTTCAGCTATTAAAATTGGCTTTAGCTGAAGTTTCTATCGATGAAGAAGTTAATTTAGAAACAGTAAATTTCTATTCAAATTTTCTGAATGAATATTTTATTTTAAAAAAATGAAAAATGAAATAATCTGATTTTTAAAACATTACGCGGCTCAGCCAGCAAGCTATTATGAAGATTGTTTGTTTCTTGCATTTTTTTTAAACTGTTTTGCTTTTAAACTTTTTTGAAACTAATCGGGCATTCTTTTCAGGTGGCTGATTCGCTTGATGGTTATTCGGGAGCGGATATCACAAATGTCTGTCGTGAAGCAGCAATGATGAGTATGCGTGTGCGTATTGCCAATCTAACAGCTGAAGAGATTAAGGCATTGAAGCAAGAAGAGGTTGATTTGCCCATCACTTCTAATGATTTTTCACAAGCTATACAAAATACATCACCATCGGTTTCCAGTACTGATGTGCAAAAATATGAAAAATGGATACACGATTTTGGCGCAGCTTGAGAACTTTTTATCGTAAATTGAAATAACATTTACTGTAATCATATGAAGATAGCTAATTTATTTTTTAAAAAGCTTGTTATGTAATGTGATAGAAATGCCTCCATTTTCGCAGTTTTTTACGTGTTTTTATTTCTTTTTGTATTGTGTGTGTTATACTCTATATGTCACTTTTATTTCATTTTTTGAAATAAAGATATTGTAAATTATATTATAGATGTTGTTGAAATTCATGTGTTACTATTTTATAGAGTAATACTTAGTGCAATTTGGAGGTTTTTCTTTTGTCTGTGTTATGTTTATATTTCATGTTTGTTATTGTAATAACATTCAACTTCGTCATTTTGTTCATTGTCATGTATTCATTCGTTCAGTTTTTCGATAACAATAAATTTTTCATTGATGTTTCATTAGTTCAAAGTTGTGCGGAGTCTAGTTCATCTTCCATTTATTCGTTTTATAAACTTTTGACTTGATGGCGTAAGCTACTTTCATGGCTCCATACATGAATGATTTTTATAGAATTCTTTGCAGAACTCGTGCTTTTCAAGATAATTGGCTTTTTCCTTCTCAATGAGATTGTGTCAGAAATGGAAATTTCTAACCCCAACCAATCAGGTTCACTTTAATACTGGTGTCTTTTTATTTTAAAAGTCTTATTTTAAGGAAATAAGACTAGAAATACTCAAGTACATTTCTTCGAAAATTATTAGCATTGCATGGATATAGATATTTTGCAGGAGCGGTATTACTAAACTCGAAATTGGTTATCAATCGGAAACGCCAGGAAGGGAATCCCGTTTTGAAATATATACGTAATGTACCGTTTGAATGGGCTGATATCAAAGTTTCTGTTTCTGTCATATTACTGTGCTGAAAATTTCAATATTTTTATTGTAAAAAGATGGATAATGTAAAAATAGATTTTCATGTACTATCGTGACTCTTAAAACTCTTCTTAATGAGAGTTTAATTCAGGCTGATTTTGAAGCTGGTAAAGAAATGGGTATTTTGTATCTTAGCTTGAAATGGCATAAGCTTCATCCGAATTATATAGAGACACGCATAAACAATGATGGTATTGGGTATGCAGTAAAGGTGAGGTGGTCAAAGAAAATACGAAATTTCAATACTAATTCTCCATTTTAAATTAATTGCCCGAATACATGTTTTATTTGTATCTTCAACATGAATCAAAATTGCAACAAAATTTAGTCGATTTTAAGTTTTTAATTATATAATTTGAGGGTATTTTTTTAGGTCTTATTAGTGCTTGTGAATGTGGAACCACGTCATATTCTACGCGAATTAAATCTGTTTTGTTATCGAACTGGTTGGACACTTATGCTTTGTTATTCCGCTGAAGAAGCTGCAGAGTACTTAGAAAATTTACATATTTCGAGAAATAGAAATGAACAAAGTGCCGTTAATGCGATGCAAGAGCGAAAAAAAAAACGACTTTGCTTATCAGATGACGATAGCAAGTTACATCAGGTAATTTGTGTTTTATTTCTTTACTTCTACGTGAGATTCTGTTAAATAAGAAGAAATAAAAAGGTAAAAATGATTTTGTTGTTTTCTAGGAGTAAATTATGATTATAAAAGTATTTAGAGTTTATTAACAGCGCATATTATAAAATTAACAGTTTTAGTTTTCTCCTTCCTAATTTGCACAATATTCTTCATATCTTGAGTGAATCATTTTTTTTAATTGTGCAGCATCGTTACTTAAGCTTCAGTATTTTTGTATTGAAAATGAGAATCCATCTGTTTTTCTGAAATTTCTAGAAATGATTTCTATGAAAAATTATGCTTTTTTTTTTTTTTTTTTAGGCTATCAAATTTCTTTCTGTTATTCGATCATTGACAGCATCTGATGCGCAACGTTTGATTGTTACTTTTGGCAACATCCAGAAAATAGCAAGTGCGGATATTGATAGGTTGCTGTTATGTCCTGGCTTAGGTCCCACCAAAGCAAGAAATATACATGCATTCTTTCGGGCAACTTTTCAGAAGACTTGAAGCCAAAGTTTTTCGTGCATTGTATAATGTTATCGAATTAAATCTTATAAAAAGTCGGACTTATAATTTATTGCATCATAATGTAGCATGCATAACAAAAAGTTATTTGTAAGACTTTAGTGCATTTGAAAAAGGTACTATTTTTTCATGCATTATAATCAAATAATATGTGTTTTATATAAAAAATATGGAGGTATGGGGTGAAATTTTTGTATTCGGATCTTTTTTTCTGCTTTGTATATCTCAGTTGCTAAGTTTTGCATAATTATGTGCAAATGTCAGGAAAAATTTTGATAGTTTGTTTTGCAAAGCTGAAACAGATGCAGATTTTTTGACTCGTTTGGCGTCCTTTTTATTTTTCACACAATTTCAGGGAAGCTTTATAGAGGGTAATAATTTTCTTATCAAATTTTCATCTCATTTCTTTAATTCTGACTTCTTTTGAGGGATTATATACCTAACTTTGCTTTTACTTGAAAATTATTTCTTGTCTATCAATTAGTTTCTTTTTGTTTAGTTATTGTCATTGCTTTAACTGTTCGGACTGCCAAAAGCGATGAATGATATCCCTAAAAATGCAAACGAGAATTGCCCCGGCGCAACATCTGCAGATGCCGGAAAGGTGACTTTTTTTTTTTTTTATTAAATAGTGAAACATGGAGGTAAACTGATAATGAAATTATATTAGGGAACTGGGATGTCAAGCTGATGGTAGAATCCTGATTTCAATTCCATTGCTATATATATAAATCTCTTATATTTAATCAATTCTTATATTCAAAATGCTTTGATATCAGTTAATAGTTTCAGTTAATTCCCATCGGATTGTTAAGGCTGACTTTTGATATTTTCAATGTTAACGAAATGACAGCTTATGAAATGGGGAAACGCAAAAAACATTTTTTTTTTGAAAACATTTTTTTTATATCTCATTATGTTGAAATATTACAGTATATTAAAAGAACAAAATAGATCGCACGTTTACTAATCGTAGTACGAGGAATTTTAAATATATTTCTTGAAAAGTTTGAAAATAATATTTTCAATTCTATATTTTTTCATTTTAGGCTTTCCAACAAAATACAATTTGGTTTTCTTGTTTTTTTTAACTTTCTTGTTTCATTTTTTTCATGCTAGCATATTAATTTTCATATTCATTCTTGTATTCATATTATTTCATGACAGTGCTCGTTTTTAGTCAATTTTTATGAAATTTTTCCATATTTCAATCAATTAAACTGACATGTAATGGTGAAATTTTAGAATATAAAAATAATTTTTCTACATATAGTAATTTTTCGCACACAGCAATTGCATACGGAATATGTTTTAAAAGTTTGGAAGAATTTTTTTTTTTTTCGAATAATTTGTTCGAAATCGTTTGTGGAAATGTCTGTTACAGGCAACTTCGTGTGCTGGTTGTCCTAACCAAGTACAATGTGCATCTGGCGAAATAAAACGATTAGATGCAGATCTTTCGGCAATTGCAGATCGTTTGAAGAATGTTAAACATAAAATTCTGATACTTTCTGGAAAAGGTGGTGTTGGAAAAAGTGCCGTGGCAGCTAATTTGGCTAGAGCCCTGGCAAAAAATGATAAAATTCAGGTAAGTACAGTCTTTACATGAAATCGGTAAGATTTTTTTTTTACATTGAATTGTTATGATGCGAATTTTATTATCAAAATATTGAGCAGTAGATCCGCAAGATGACTGAATTATTTTTGTATGGAGAAAAACTTTTCTGAAATTCAAGAATAGAAAAACATCAAGACTTTAAAGGTTGGATTGTTGGATGTAGACATTTGTGGACCATCGCAAGCGCGAATGATGGGTGTGGAACAAGAGAGTGTTCATGAAAGTGGTGATGGTTGGTGTCCCATTGTTGTAAAAGATAATCTTATAATGATGAGCATTGCATTCCTATTGCAAAACAAATCTGAAGCAGTTATTTGGCGAGGAGCACGTAAAAATGCTTTGATAAAACAGTTTTTAAAGGCTGGTTTCTTTGTTTATATATTTTCTTGTTATTTCTTATGGTATAATAACATCATCTAGTTCAAGTTTTGGAAATTTTTATTTAGCAATAAAATGTATGCATGCTTTGGGAGTCACATTAATTTATTTTTGATGTATTTTCACTAAAATTTTAAAGTACAAATTAAAATTAGTAAGAGTGAATATTATTCCTTGTACAGGTTCGGGAGACTTATTCTTTGATTTAAACATATTACGATAATTTCTCTTGGGAATTATCGTAATGTGTTTGAAAAAAAAAAAGTAAAATCAATCGATCATAAATTGAAATTTGTTTAATTTTTTTTTATTGTATTCATCTCGGTTGTTATAGAAATTAGTTAATGGATCCTTAAAATATATTAATCCCTTTCATCACATGAAAGATTAATACTGAGAACGAAATGTTTTTTTCATTTGACAGAAAACAAACGTCGTTTTAACGAATTATGGTATTTCAATTTAGGATGTTGACTGGGGGAGTTTGGATTATTTATTGATTGATACTCCTCCCGGAACATCAGATGAACATATCTCCATTGTTCAATTTCTTCTGCAAGCAGGATCCGTGGAAGGTGCCATTGTAATAACCACGCCTCAAGAAATATCATTACTTGATGTCCGCAAAGAAGTCAGTGCTTTCCTCATTTTTGATACTACATCTATATATAAAATTTATTTATTATGTTTGCATATTCTGGCGATACTTAAAGTCATAACTTTCATTTTTTTTTAGATCGATTTCTGTCGGAGAACAAAAATCAACGTATTGGGAGTTATCGAAAATATGTCTTCATTCATTTGTCCCTGTTGTTCGAAGCTTTCACAACTTTTTCCACGCACAACTGGTGGTGCAGAAACGATGTGCAGTGAATTATCTGTTCCCTTACTCGTTTCATTGCCATTTGATGGTCGTATGGCTGAATGTGCTGATGCTGGAGAGGATTATTTTGAAAATTATCACGATTCTCCTCTAGCTATAGAATTTGAAAAGCTTGCCCAACTTATCTCCAAGTGATGTTATTACTTAAGGTATGGTTTTTGAGAAATGTCTCTGATTTCGTTAAGAACAAGCGCGAGCTTTCCATCGAAGATTGTTCATGGTAATTAGTCTTCATAAATTGTTGTTTTGTTATATACAATTTGCTGTTAATCTTCACGGTGTTATACAGTGTGGCATAAATTTTTCATGTTTCTTTATCAGCACTTTTTAAATTGAAGCTCAACTATGAGCAAATAAAGTCTTGTTTTTCAATTAAATATAAGTTAGATTTATTTGGATTTCATTTGTGCATTTTAAATTGAAATTAAGTTAGCATATAATCTAGGAAATTTTGTAATTAAACAAGTATAAGCAGTTTAGTACTTGAACTTTAGATCGATCTAGAAGATAGGTTTCAAAATACTGGGCCATGAAACTTTTCTTGCGCACGATGTAATTTAGCTTCGTGCATTAGGATTTGTGTAATGCTGGTATTCAATTAAATAAACGTCAACGCTTCCAAAATGTAGTGAAATTATTTTGAAGACATTACTGAAGAAATTAAAATGCTTAACTTGTATTTACAGTGCTTTTAGATTCAATGAAACGAGTTGTGATAACAGGTATAGGTATTGTAAGTCCATTTGGTGTTGGTAGAAGACTTTTATTTGACAATTTGCTAGCTAATAATGTTGCATTGCAACATGATGAAAAACTTCAAATAATTGTGGGACGAGTTTCGGAATGTGGTGAAAATGGTCTTGATTTAACTTCATGGGCACCTCGAGAGTTAAAACGAATGAGCAGAGGTATTTTCATTGAGGTTTTTGTTTATTCATAATCTTATAATTTTAGGAAACTGAAAATACTAAATGGAACTCACAGTTAATTCATTTTCTGGGCCTTTCATATGTATTTTTGTATTTGATTTATGTTAATTTTAAGATGACTAGCTGTTTTAAATTCTAGGCAGTGTGTTAGCAGTCGTTGCAGCAGAAGAAGCGGTAAAAGATGCTGGTTTAAAGGAGTGTCACATGGAGGAAACTGGTGTTAATGTTGGGATGGGTATAGCTGATCTAGAATTAATTTACCACGTGGGTAAACAAATTGCAGAAGGTAAAGGACGACGAGTAACACCTTTTTTTATACCAAGGATTCTGACCAACATGCCAGCAGGTCATGTGAGTATCAAGTATGTTCATGATGTAATTTATTATTTTTCTAAAATAGAATTATTAATTTTGGATTTTCGGGTTCACTTACAACTCTTGTGGAGCGAGCTCATTATTCACTTTTGCAGAAAGATTTGTTTAATTTTCAGATTTGGTATGCGTGGACCACAGCTAAGCTCTTGCACCGCGTGCGCAACGGGTTTACATAGTGTTGGAGATTCAGCAACATTTATTAGGATGGGTCGAGCGAAACGCATGCTTGCAGGTGCAACCGAAGCATGTGTCAATAGTATAGCAGTAATTGGATTCAGTCAGATGAGGTTTTGAATTTTTTATTGAGTGTTCCTCATTATCTGTTCTCGTTTTAAGTACAGTTGTTTGTGTAAAAGGTTCAGAAATAATCTTCACAGATTTATGGTTTAATTCCGATCCTTATGGCATTTCTGTCCTGGAATTTTCTTGTTTTGAAAAAAGAATTTTCTTGTGATTATAAGCAATAGAGACAAAATATTTTAAAAATATTTTAATGTATTAGTAAATATTACAATAAAATTAGGTCTAATTTGCATCAATTCAATATGTATTGGCTGATTCTAGTTTGTTTAGATATTACTAGACTTTTTGAATTTCGGATTATTCTTTTTATTTAAAATTCAGAGCACTAACTATGACTTGTTCACGACCGTTTGACAAACGGCGTGATGGATTCGTATTGAGTGAAGGTGCTGCAATTTTGGTTCTGGAAGAAATGGAAGAAGCACTTAAACGGAAAGCGAACATTTATGCTGAAGTTTTGGGATATGGTAAGCTTTTTTGTAGTTAATTAATTTATTATTAATAAAAGATTAAATTTTGACACCGAACCTTCGAATGATCTTGATTTACATTTGCTAGATTTGAATTATTCTTATATGCTAATTCAACGTTAACATTTTGAAATCATTTGTTATCATAGTGAAATTTATTTTGGAAAAAAAATTGTCCAGTACGTGAACGGATTTTAGATTTAGTGACTTTTTTAACTTTTAAAGGTGTCGCAGGAGACGCTTATCATTTAACGATGCCATCAGAAGATGGTATCGGAGCTTTCCTAAGTATGGGACGATGCTTAACTGACTCAAGCATTAATCCAAAGCAAGTTACATATGTGAACGCCCACGCGACTTCGACAGTACTTGGTGATCGTTTCGAATCACTAGCTATTGCTCGCCTTTTTCCTGGTGTTGCAGTTTCGTCGATTAAAGATTAGTTATTCTTCTTGTTATCTGAACTTTATTAAGTTTATGTGCATGGATTTATTGAATCACCAATTCAATTAAGTAATATTGTCAATCTTTAAATGTTAATTTAAAGTATCGATATTTAAAAATAAATCTCTTAGATGAATTTCAAAAATAGTTTCGTTGTATATCAACAAAATTTTTTAAACTGTCGACATAATTTGAATGTTACAGGTCATATAGGTCATACTTTGGCTGCAGCTGGTGCTATTGAAGCAGCTATCACAGCAATGTGTGTTAAAGAAAGTAAATTGGTGGGGAACGTCAAATTGGAAGAAAGCGATATTAAAGAGAATTTACGTTTCCTTAAACAATCAGAAAGATGGAATAACGAACGAGTTGCCTTGGTGAACTCTTTTGGTTTTGGCGGGTCACATGCTACTTTATGTTTATCAGCAATAGAAAAATCTTAATGGTTAGTTTTGAAATCAAGAAATGCTGTGAAGTTCATGGATTGGAATATTGCATGTTATTATTTCGAAATTGCTGTAATATTTCCGATTTGGAAATGTATCTTAGTAAGTTTCTAGTGATTTTGTATTTGATTGGATAAGGATCGCATCGAAAGAACATTTTTGTCCTAGATAAGATGTTAAAGTATCGCTTCAAAAAATCAAACTAAGATAACCCTTTTTTCTTTCTTATTTTAGAAAAAAATTCCTTTTCTCTTCAATTTGCATTTTTCAAAAGAAATTCATTCGATCTCTGTGCAATAAGTAGCTTCCAGTGAGATTTGTAAAAAGTTATCCCATCACTGAAGATACTTAGATGTATTCCATACTGATGAATTTCATTTTCTTGTATTTAATAAATTAAGGAAAGATTTTTCTTTTTCTTGAAATCTTTTATTAAAACACCTAGTGTTCCTAACATTTCATTCTCAAATCTAAATTGAATATTTTGAGCCATGAGTACAAAATTATTATTGCATATTATCGGTTGCGATTTTCTTCATATAGAATAAAAGTGTTGAAATTGTTTGTATTGAAACAATTTCGACTGGATAAAAGGCGTAGCCACTTTAATTTTCAGAATCTGGTTCTAAAAAAGTTAATAGTAGAATGATTTAATTAATGTTTTGCACAGAAAACTAAATAGTTTCTTTTCATTTTTATTTTATATAGCCTCTAGATAAAAGAAGCCGTTGAATACGGAATATTCTGAAGCATCAGATTCAAAAGAGAGTAACAGCTTAGGCAAATTCTAATATCATCGTAGATGATATTAGATTTTTTTACTTTTTAGAGTAATCATTCCCATCGATAAAATGATTTGCCAGTTTGAGAAATAATAAGAATTATTTCTAAGTTTTGGGCGCAAAAACTTCAATCTTTATGATTCATGGAATAACTCCTAGGATTAACTGAGTTGACGCAATATGCTAACATATCACGACTATTCTGCTGGGTTATCAGTCTGAAGAATTGAAATAATTCGATTAGCATTATATAATGATATAATATGATACAATAATATAATTACATGATATAACAAGGGCAAATGATTATTACGATCAATTTTATTGTCATTTTAATTAATTTTGATCTTTTTTTAAAATTAATGTGTTGTGAACGCTAAAGTAGAATTCTTTTAACTGCATGACGATGGTAGAATCATTGAAAGCATTCGTGATACGCTAAAATATACATAACGAGAAGAAATATATTGGTATATTCAATATGATTAAGGACATAAATTTAATGTTATCAGTTAAATCTCAGAACAGTGTGACATCAGCGTTTAATAGTTCAACCATCCAATTTTCTTGGGAAAAAAAGTGCTAAAAATCCGTTGCAATCTCCATGCCTGTTGTGGCCTGAACAACAATTTCTTTTCAGAACATGTCTTTCTTTCTTTTAATGATATTTGATTTGGATATGATAAATTTTTTCAAAATTGGCGTAATATGAAATAAACGCCTTACTTTTATCATATTTATTAACAATGCGTAGATATATTTGGATAAAATGTTGAAGTCATATTATACTATTTTGAATTTGAATGACTTCTACATTAATACTTATAATCGCTTGAATGATGTTCGTAATTTTCATAGAAAATGTTGGTAATACAGTCAGGAAAATATGACAATTAGGAAAATATTTTTAGGAAATTTTTCGATTTCCATTTCATACGGATAATTGATGCCATTCAGCAATCTGTCGTCGTGGATTGTTTCGTACTTGAAGCCAATGCTCATCATTAGATCCAATAAAACATTTACCCATCACATGAAAAAAAGGATTTAAGTTTTTAAATTCATCAAGCATTCTCAAAATAGATAAACAAATAATTTTAATTTCAAATTGCAGAAAAATCTTCAAATCGTATTTCACATATAAAAAATTTTATTTGATATTCCGTGCAGTATTCACTAGTTTGCAACGATTATTGTAATTTTGATGTTTTAAAAAAGAACTGTAAATTCTCGATGAAGACATTGAAAGTTTCAACAGTCTCTATTTTGAAATCAAGTGCTCCTTTGCTTTTTGATGTAAGTTGATTCAATTTGTAAGCGGGATTTAAAGTACCTCATTTTTAGTCAGACGATCCCAGTCCATAACCACAATTTCAAAGTTAACATTATCCAAATCTTGTTCCTCAGTGCATGGCAACTCGAAAACAAACGATTCATTGTAAACAGGTGATAGCGTGCACTTTTTCACATGACTTTTCTTCTTGGAAATTCGCTGATCTTTATACAGCAAATAAATTTTAACGTATGGATCTAGAATTGAAGTGAGAAAGGTAAAAAAGTTTTTAAAAATATCATAAAATTGAAACTGAATTGAAATAAAATAGTAAAAATTATAAATGATTTCAGTTAAAATGTTATGATATATATGAATTATGCAAAATGTTGGGATATGAATATCGCCGGATCAAGAATCAACAGAGTTTTAAAAGTTTAGTGGTTTTTAGTTTAAAAGATTTTAACAAGTAGTTACATAATCAAAGGAAAGTGATAAATTTAAAAATAAGATATAATCTTATTAACATCACATTTTCCAACATAAAAAAAAAATTACGAACCAAAAATCACATCAAAACACATGAAGTAAAAGAATAAGGGTCACTAAAAAAGAAATAATAAACTGACGGAAAAAAAGTAGAAACTCAATATTAAATAAAACAAAAATCAAACAATCATATTTAAAAACAAAAATTAAAGAAGAAAAAAAAAATGAAAATATCTAAAAAAAAAATCTTTTGATTAAGAGTAAGAAATTCTAGATTTAAAATAATCTTTGCAAAAACATGATCTTGAAAATATAAATCTCAAAGATTTTTAAATTATTCTACGTGTTAAAAAAAAAAAAAATCTTGGAATTTAAAAATTTATTAATCAACAGTTACAAAAAAGACTTATTTTTTTAACTTGAAATTCTAATTTAAAACTAGCCGAGAAATAAGTAAACATTTAAATAAGCCAAACCTATACAGAGTAATAATATGTAGAGTAGCTAAAGCGATAATAACGAAAGACAGAAAATGATACAGAGCAAAAAAATTCAATTTACTTCTCTCTTATTTGAAGTGGGAAGTAAATTGAACAAATAAATTGTTAAAGAAATCAGCTAAAAATTTAGCTTACCAGCCATTCCACTGATATCCAGTTTTGGCAAATCTTTTGCTTTAAGCAGAACGACTGTAATCCTATGTGTAGCTGGCTGATAACACAATGATAGCAATACTTGTCCACGATTATCGTTATTTGCATTCTTTCCACGACCTTCTAATTTCAGATCTACGGTCGTCATCTCATTGTTTAATAAATCTGCATCTTTTAGTGGATATACTGCTTCACCTAGCAGTGTATCTCGACTGTAGCGATCGAATGCAATCACCTAAAATGTATTGCAAGAGAGAGTAATAGTTTCAAAGTATATTTAAACTTAAAATAGTATTAGTAATACAAAAAATTCTCGTCGTAAAGATGGTCAGCAAGTCAAAGTAAGCCAATAAAATAATTATGAATAGAAAATTAACTTATTTCATCAAAAATTATAGCCTATTAATTTTAGCCATTGAAACCTGTTGTTTCAGAATTAGAGATAATTTTCTAACCGCAATATGTAAACTGGTTGTAGCGAGTTGCAATCTATCCATTCCATACATGGAAAATACTTCATCGTACTGCGGATTTCTGGATGCACGAACAAGACGAGTCTTAACGCGGTGTTGTTTCTCGGGTAGCAGTTGAAGCTTGACATATGGTTCCAGGAAACACTGACCATTAGATGCTACCATTAATTCTGGCAAATCCCGGCAAGATATTATATTCACCTGTAAGCTAGCAAAACTTGAACCGCCGTAATAGGACTAATAAGTACTAGTGTGTAATGGAATGTTT
Organism: Onchocerca flexuosa; assembly: GCA_002249935.1. Lineage (NCBI taxonomy): Eukaryota > Metazoa > Nematoda > Chromadorea > Rhabditida > Onchocercidae > Onchocerca > Onchocerca flexuosa. The sequence continues at coordinate 140,179 of KZ269999.1, read as the reverse complement.
TTTAAGATAAAAAGGAAAAAGAGACATTCTTCAACAAATGTTCTCTTAAGTGCACTGATTAGTGCAATTAGATTTTGTCAAAGCTATTTGAACTTAACGCAATCTTCTTCTCTTCCCTAAAGCTTATATAAGAAATTCGAAATGTAGAATATGATTATCCTGCATCGAAATTACAAATCATATGAGAATAATTTTGAATCTTTTCAGACGCACGATTTCATTTAGTTTTACCTGTAACGTTGAATTCTCGATATTATAGTGAAGGGTGAAATTTATAAATCCTCGATATGGTCCCAATTGCGAGGGAGATAATCGACTTATTGGTTGCGGTGAAAGAATGGATGGTTGAGTTGGTACTAAAGGGCTGGAGCTCGAGCTGTCGGAGGAAAATGATGATGAGAGTGATGACGGTGAGTTTTTTAGACCTCCTGGACCTCTTTCGTTCTCATATTTTAAGGCTACAGCAATGCGCGGTTCAATTATAACATCATGTTTCTTTAAATTTGCGTATCGTTTTCGTCGAAGGACGCAAATCGACAAAACTGCCAAGTATACAAAACCGGTTACACCAATTATCAAATACAAGATCACATCTGTAATAAAGAAATTAAACTAATTTATCAATTAAGAAAAATGAAGGCCACTGTTCGTGACATCAAGCCGCAAATCTTATTCAACCTGCAGGTACAAACAGTGTAGCAGTTATCGACTTGCATTCAAATCAAATCGAAGATTTTTCTGATAACCAATTTGAGTTGCTTTGAATATTTGCTGAGTCTATCGCTTCAGAGGAAGAATGCGAGACAATCGATAAGGAAATACGTGATTTAGTAGAAAAATCGGAGGATTTTGCCGAAAATAGCAAAGAACCAAGCAGTGATGAGTTGTGTACTGATTTTATCAATCTATCGACTACTAGTTATTAGTTAAACACAAAGGAATTGCTTGACATTTGAGATTTGACAAATAAATCAGCAGTATTCTGGAATGAATCACGGGCATTAGTCCTGTTCACTTGATAAGTATGATTCGTTAAATTACGTAGTCATGCTTGTGCATTTTCAGTAATTACTCAGAGCTATTCGTGATTTTTGTTGGTAAGATGGAAAGGATTCTTCCTCCTTCCTCTTTTCCTCTTAGCTCGCTCTTTGCTTTAGTTTTGGAAATATCGATGAAACACACAAAATCATAATTTGTGACTGAGCAATTTAAACATTGTGGAGATCTTATTCTTTTCATAATTTAGCCTTGTAAAGCTTTGATTTAAGTTCAGATGAGTAATTTTAACGGGAAATTCATGATAAACTGAAATAAGCTCCAACAACAACAAAAAAACTCTTTTCATGGTTCCTTCCTAATACTGAATGATCATAGTACTCCTATATTGTTGCCAGTTATTCTAGTCTTGCAGCATTTCATTGAAAGATTAGATTAGAATAAATCGTGAAGAAACTACTTGCATTTCTTTTCCTTTCCAGTTCTTGAGTTCAAAAGAGAAGAAATTGTGAACTGCAATTTGATATTTTTAAATCACTTTTTTGAAATTTTCAAATCATTTTTCTGATATTTTCAAATCATCTTTTGATAATTTTTGAAAATGCCAAAACATCAAACAATGATTCGAAAATATCAAAATGATAATAGCATGAAAATTTCCATCATACTTTTATGCTTTATGTTTTGCGGAAGGTGTGCTTGTTTAAATCAATTTTTCATTAATTTTCCTTCTTTTTCTTCAAAGTTAATACAAGCTCAAGATTCTTTTCAAAACAAAATAACTTACTGGAAGAGAAGTAGAAAGTAGTTGAGGGCCTGACTGCGATCATCCCACCATCACATGTGGAGCCCAAGAAAGACAACAGGATTTCGTTCCATTTTCTTCAATTCTTTGCTGGCTCATATCGATTTTACGATCAATTTTGTGCACCCTCCATTTTTTAAATGACATCGTTTCAAAAAGTCCTCATATTCATCTAATTGAGCCTTTTATCTTCATAGCTTCTAAAGTATAATATGCCTCAAATCGAAAGTATATCTGAAATTAAAAGCTGCCCATCTACAGGTCACTTCGGTAATATATAAGTGCTACTTTTAGATTTCTGATATGAAACTGAAGAACTCCAATCAAATCCAATCAAGTAGTATGAATTTTGATCTCTAAAGCGATATGAATTCTCAGTGAAGGCAAAAAGATTTAATACTCAAGCTTTGTGCCTTCATTTGGTGGATTGTTTAAAACTTCAATTTTCACTTCCTTTCTTGCGCTTTTGTAAATTTAGTAACGAAAATTACAAGCGACTTTCAGCGACAGATGGAAATTTAGTTGAAGTACAAGAAATTTAAGTGGAAATGTTTGGTTTCAAGTAGAAAATCTAGAGGAAAACACATTTTGAACATTTGCGTGAAAGAACTCCTCGAAGTCACTGTTTTCTTTTTTTCCTATTGATGATTGGTCATTAATGGATGGATAAAAATATATGTCTGGGTAGAATTTTTGATTGAAAGATATGCATATTGGTTGTTTTTGCTATAAGACAATGCTAAATAAGATGACGAATGAGTTGTGCAAGGTGTGAATTGCGTTCTTTTAAATCTACTTCCATGCTGTTTAATTCCGTTTCAAATTACTCATACAATTTCGCAGGCAACAAAAATCACTTTCGCATGGAATAGCTGTAATGAAAGTTCGCTTATTTGTTCTGATTGATTTAAACTTTAAAATTTCGTAGTATTTCTACCGAATGTCTTTAAACCAAAGCAACATGCATTTGATCCATATCCAAATCAAAATTGATGCCTGAAATGCTTTTCCAGAGATGAGCAAAAAACAGGATCCTGTTTCCTTTATTACTGAAATCTCAAATTTTCTATGTATTTTGCCAATATTGAATTTTTGTGGTAATTTTCTAAGAATCAGTATACAACAGTAGAATTCTGATTCTTCTTTCAGAATTTTCAGAATTCTTCTTTCAGAGCTTCGGTGTATTCCACTTTTCATTATAGATGTAGGTAACTTTTATTCAATGAATTCATATCAATTTAAATGATTTTTGATATTCCTGAAGTGAGTAGAACGAGTCGTCTAATGTGTGGATGTTACCAATAATAGAATAAACAATATCTCATAATTTTTTAAAATAAATGATTGTTAAAATTCTCATGATTAATCTAATTTGGTTGCTTGATCCATAAATCATTTAGTTCACCCAATATTTATAAAAAATATTAAGACGATACTTCTACTAATTGCGGAATCAAATAAATAAGAAATTTGGAAATTTTCGGGAAGAACAAATGGCGAAATAATGAGAGTAATTTGAATTATCCCTCCTTTTCATCTCCATAATCGGGTTGAGATTTTCAGAAAATCCAAAATCAAATTTTTCCAGTCAGAACAAGTTTCTCGACGTCGCACAATTCAGGTTTCATATTCTGTTGAATCAAGAGGGATATTTTATTGCTGTCACCAATCTTCAATCCTACCAGGCAATAATTTGTTTTTTAAAAAAATAATCAGAATTGATCGAGATCGATAAAAAAATTGAAATATCTTCTAAATTCATCTGCAGAATTTGTCAGTGCAACGCAATCACCTGTAGTTAACACTTCATTATGCAAGGATTATATCTGCTAAAATCGCATATCTTTCAACATCATGTATCAACTTCAAATAAACAACAAATTCATGTCTGATTAATTTATTATATCGATTTGATATGACTGATATCGATTTCCCTGTATTTTAATGTGAAAAAATATTACTTAAACAGAAAATCGATGTTTGTTAGCTCAACTTACCTTTTTACTCATTTAGATGAGAATATAAAATCTTATTTCCGATTTTCAAACCAACTGTATTCAAATAAATAATGCAGGAAAAGATTTGTCTTGAGATTTTCAAAAAATAGAGGATTGTCTTTTCATCTTCGGCAGCTAATAAAGTTAAAATTATGCATAACTATCTTCAAATCGAAATATCTCAATTTTCTTATCAAAATTATTAAAATAAAAACTTTGTCACAAAGCTTATTAATTCTACTTTTATAATTGCCCAATTTTGCAGATATTATTGAAGTGGACATACATGGCATAGTAGATAAAAGGGCACCGACACCAGTCATGATTATGGATTGCTGCATAATAAAGCTTCTGCAATTTTCTGATCAACTAATGCAATTAAGCAGATAATTTGTGCTGTAGTACTGACGAAAAATTACTTATCTCACTGGATACTATTAGTTATAAACATGAAAATAAAATCACGCACATGCATTACTCGAATGAATAAATTCTGTTCAAATCTAAAATACAATATAAGACAACAATAAATTAACGATTGAAAAGAAAATATACTTTGACAAAACTTTCAGATTATTGACTGGACAACCAACGATTTATGCATATGTTTACTACTAATAACTTAAACTACACATCAGTCGAAGGCGGCTAATTAAGCATACATTTTTTAAATTAAGCATCTTTAAAATGGTAATGAAAATAACTTAGCCTTATCATACAGACCTTTCAATTTTCTCTCTCTTTACAAATATTTTTTTTCTTCTCATCCCTTTTAAAAAAACGATAACAACAACAGTTATAACCCTGCAATAAAAAAAGAAAAAAAAGTCAAAATTTGAAATTTCAGTTTAAAAAATTAATATTTCTGATTTAAATCTAATTCTTATTTCAAAATTTCATATCGTTATAATCGAGATGAAACCAGGCTCTTACAAATCCTATCTCCATAGATCATTGAGAAGCACTTAACAAAAATATTTTGTTAGAGAAGACAGTGATGAATCTGATGCGTATAAGGGTTGATCTGATTAATGCTCACAATTCTTGAACCGTTGCCGGATTTTATCCTTCAAGATTTCGTCTGCAAAAGAAAGTTCTTCGAAGTGAGAGAAGAAAAAAGATAACAGTATATTCATAAATAATGTTTAGGCTGTTCTGAACTGCTATCTTGAAGAAAAAGAATTTTTCTTTTAAATATATTCTGATAGAAAAACCGACATTAGTTACTGAAAATCTTCATCTTAAAACTGTATTCAATCTACATGCCAAAGAGAGAAGGAACTGCGAACTGATTAAATATAAGTGATGGAAGAAAATAATAGATTCAAAATTAAAAAAGCAGCATAAAAAAGCCTTCATTACATAAGGAAATAACTTTCATATTTCTGAAAACTGATTACTTGGAGTAAAAAGTTATAAACAGTGAAAAGCAATATACAAAATAAGATTAAAGTAAAGCAAAATTCATAAAACTCCCGATGATGAAATAAAAAAGATCCATGAACATTAAAGAGGACTAAGCATTATAGATCGCAGCTACATGTTATATTCGTTCTTCTGCCATTAAACGTTACTTCAAGCACAGATTTTTAGAACAGCTTACAAGATATAACTATATAACCTAAGGAATTGTGCGTAAAAAAAAATCATTGAACTGCACAAATCACAGAAACATATAGCAAGAGAAATCAGAAAAAAATTGTTTTAAAACTAATTTTAAACAAAGAGGTTTGAAAATGAAGAGTGGAAAATGAATCAATATCTAAAAAGAAATACAACAAACAAAGCAAAGTCACGAATGTGTTAATGTGGTCCATGCAAGTTTTCAAAAATAATTAAATTAATGTTAGAAGGAATTTCTTTCTCCAATTTCTTCGATTTCTTAAATTTTGGTGGCTTATTTCCACCAAAAATTGCTACTTTGAAGACTACCAGTATTTTTTAATGAGAAAGTGAACAAGCAATTATTTAATAAAGTATAAAATGACATTTTTCAATTTCATACAACCATTCAACTTCTCCCCATAATAAAATTCTCTGAAATCAATACAACTGAAATTAAGATCTGAAATACTCAAATTTGTCTACTACTACAAAGCAATATTGGAGTAAAAAATCTGTGAATTTTGCAAAAAAAAATTCCAGAACTGATGAAAAATCGTAGCTTGATTCATTCCAAAAATGAATCAACAAAGTGAAATGCAACCCAAAAATGCGTCACATTTTTCCATTTTAATAATGGCATAACTTCTCCTCCACTTATTACAAAATGAACGATAAACACATTGACAGATGAATAATAAGCGACAGATTAGCGTAGAGCTGGTTTGGCTTAACTTGGCTTACAAATGTGTCTGAAAATAATAATAAACTTGAAATAAGTTCACTTGATTACATCCCTTAAATTTCAGCCATGAAATAACTTAGTGAATCTTTTAATAAAAATAAAAACAAATTTTTTTTTCTTATCCCACAAAACACTAGTTACCAGGTCATCAAGACGTTTTGTTTGTCTGAAAATGTCTTGTAATGACATTCGATAAGCGGCAAATATTGCAATTCATCTAATTCAACAAATAAAAATTATCAAAAGCTTCATCAATAAATAAAGAATGAAACAGATTTTATCAGAGACTTTCTTGTTATGTGATAATGTGCCGTTAAATAGCATCTAATAATACTAAAGCATCTAAAGCTTTATATAATTTTTCTTTAATTTTTCTTCATCAGGTACATAAATTTTTTTCGAAAAAAAAAAGGAAGCGAAAGAAAATAACAGCAAGAAAAAAGTGATCATGCAAGCAGTGCAGCAAGCATACATGAGAAAATATAACATAAAATTCTTGTTATTTCTATTAAAATGGCATCCATTTTTGTCAAAATTATAAAATTATAAAATATTAAATGTATTAAAAAACTTACCATAATATTTTCTTCTGAGGAATGTGATTTGGTGGTTCTCAATATTTCCGTGGGGTCAGGATCAGGAGCAAAGAGACGTTCAATCTTCTTTTCTCGCGGCTTCCTGAAATAAATTTAAAGAGAATTATAAGAAAACCATGTATGCATTCTGTTTCTTCAATTACGGTTTTTCGTCCATGTTAACATGAAATTTTTAACATCCTGGAAATTCAGTTGAGATACTGAAGAATGAAGTCGAAATACATTATTTTCCTCTAATAAAAATTAGAATCTGTAATAAAATTGGATCTAACTAGACTTAAATAGAAACAAAGTCATCTGATAATGTGAATAAATACTCTTCGTTATATGTTACCTCATCTTCAGTCAAGCAGACAAACTGATGACTATAACTATTCACCACTGTACTCCGCAATAAATTTTGTCAATGGATATTTTAAATTTGAAATACAACATGTACATTAGGAGTACAAAAGTTTAGTATGATAAAGTTTAATGCCATACATAATTTGCAATAAAGGTTGTTCAAGAGAAATGTATCAAAAATGCAAGATAGAAACTATGCATAACTTAATTCTTAATCGTGTAAAACATTTAAATTTTCATTAAAAAATCCTGTTATTAGAAAGTGATTTCACAAGTCTTTGGTAGGAATGAAAAAGAAACTCCGAATTTTACAATGAAAATTCTTCTTAAATCTCTGTGAGCACTTTTCACAAAAATATATGTAGAAGATAAAACTCACTGTAGATTACTGAAAGGTCTTCGTGAAGTATCTATCAATGTAGCTGATTCTGCTTCGTCTTTTTCCGTTAAACTTCGCCTAGGGAGAAATCGTTTGGAAGGACTGTGCCGAAGTGCTGAAATTTTGTTCAAAATACTGAACTGAAAAAATCACACAATCGGTATTATACAAGCATGCTTACAAACATTAAATTTTTTAGAGCTAAAGTAGATTTATAAGTGATTGTAATGTCATGATTCAAATAGCAAGGAACTATACTGATTACAACAATTGCTATTTCTACATGATTTTTGAATCGGGCTTTCTTCTTTGTATAAAAAATTGAATGGTTAAGTAACCATTTTATAAAATAAACATTTCTAATTCAATCAGCCGATTTCTAGGATGCACTCTAAAACTGGTAAGATGAATTCCTTCTAAATATTTTCCTATGAATAATTTCTAATGATGATAAGGTAACATCAAAAAACATGTTGTTTTTCTATTAATTACGAACTTTACATTTGCCAATTTCAAAGATTTCCAAAATTTTAGTAAAGATGAATTAGATTATTAATAATTAATTAAGAGTTATTATGAATTAAAAGCCAACCATGACAAAAAAAGTACCGGCCATTATTCTAAGAATATTCACAAGCAAACATTAGAAATGAAGTGAACTAACTGTCAAATACAAAACAGAAGACAATATTTGCAAGCAATTTCGTGTCTATATAAGGAATCAAAATTTGAAGTGAAACATGCTGATAACACTTACAAAGGGACTAAAAAAACACGTGGAAAATAATAACATGATGTTAAGTTTAATAAAATAAAAACAAAAAGGTGCTTCAGAATTTGAATTTCGAATCCATAAACTTGAAGTTTTTGAAACAAAAATGATCTGGTACTTCATCAACTACTAATATTATGAGGGTTTCAGTATAATAAATGAAGCGAAAAACTACCATGCAAATATTTCCACAAGTCAACTTCAGTCAACTTCACGAATGCAATCTATCTGTTATAAAAATTTCAAAGATTCTCGTTTTTTTAAAATCCTCTACAAGGAATGATACTGAAAATACCCAAATAAGATGTAACGACCGATTTGAACTTTGTGTGACTGCCTTTAGGTGCCAACTCAGCTGCAAAAAAAACATGCACTGCATACAGTGGTTTGTATACAAAAATTATTAAGTATGAGATAAGAATTATATGCAAAATAGTTTTTTTCTTTTTTTGAAAATGTCGATAAGAGAAAACGAGAATTCGTATTCTGTGAGAAAATTGAACCACCTTTTTCTTTTTTTAAAATATGCTTACCGTTTTGAAGAATGAAAATATAATCAAGGAATCTCTTATCGCATTTCCCCACATGCACACATCAACAAAATGAACCAAAATTGAAAAATATAACGTAAATAATCAGTATTCAGCAAGTAACATTAAATTAATAAAGTCACCTGCTGTCATATGAAATACATGCGATTTGAGAAAAGTGATAAAACGCTGAGCGTAAAATGTCGGATTATGAACAGAAATGGTATCCTGAAATTTGTAAAGTATTGAAGAGAAGAACGAAGAAATGATTAGCTTTAAGATGATTCCATATATAGTTTCTATAACCAGTTGCGAAACTTTATGATCTTGAAAAGAAAACATACACCATCATGAAGCACACTTTTCCAGGTATGTTCTAGTTTTTTCAGTAACCTGTAATTCTGTAAAATGTCGATTATACCAAGAAATAATAATAAGTCATCTCCTCGTTGATTTCTTGCCGGGAATGATATTTGTCTGTAAAAATATTCAGCAAAAACATATTCGTCTTTCTCGAAACACATCTCAAAACCAAATCCAGTTACATAATATAAATTATGACATGAAATAAAATTATTTAAAATCAAATAGTAAAAACATACTCATATGTCTTATAATAATCTGAATCCAACAATTTCTCACTTTTCACTCGAACAGTTTTACTTTTTGTTTTCTGTAATTGCTTACAATTATAAGACCTGACAAAATTTTCAGGACTGTCCATTTGGAACGGAAAAGCACTGGAATCATAAAGACGTATTAAATCTTAAAATAAAATAAAGTTACGATATTGTGAACTGAACGATTGCTGCAAATACGGACCTGATTTGAAGTCGATGGTTCGCCACCATCAATAACATCTGTTGCATTCTTCCCCGTATTTTTATTATGAATACCGACGAGAAGGCTATAATCCATTATTTTGAAGCTTTCAAGCACCTAAAATATGAATTAATCTAAATATGAACCAATTTCAAAAACTCAAGTAAAAAAATGCTTTAAAAATCCTATTTGAAAAAAAAAAATACCAAGCAATCTCGGCTAATAGTTTTCATAATAGCATCATACACGCCCACATCAAGCAGCAGTCCATCAGGATGCTCAGAAATGAAATCCAAATCTTTCAATGTTGGCGAAGCCTTGGCACGTTCGTGTTTCGATGCTAACCTTTTATAGGTGGATCCTTTTAAGTCATACTTTTCATGCATCATAATCGTTTGAGGTAGTAGATTATTCATTAATAACAGTCGAATATTCTTGCCCAAACTCTGAAGCACATATAAGAAATCATAAGTGATTAAATAAAATTCGCAAATTTTCATTTTTAAGATAATAACTAAATCCAAATGTAAGATAACAAGTTACCTGGTAACAAAATAGTCCAAAGAATTTTGGTAATAAAGTATGCGGATTTTGATTGAAATTCTGAAATATTTCACACTGGCATTTATTGAAGGATTTTAACATCGTAAAGATGTAAATAACTTGCAAATAATTGATCAGATTTAAACAAAGACTTCAAAAGGAAAAAACTGTATTGAAAAAGGCATTCCAGCATAAAGTATTCTAACCATGTAATAACCCGGAAGTAATTTTTTCAGAAACTCCGCTTCCTTAGACTGCACCGTTTTAATTATAAATTGATCATCATGAGAGACATAGAATATAGATCCAGATGCTCCTGCATTTGAAAGTTCTTTCAATGGAAACATACATACAGAACGCTGAAACCAACTATATGGAATAAAGAAAAACCAAGAATATAATTTAAAAACTGCACTTTGAAGAAGGAAAAGTGGCAAGATTTTTTTGAGAAGACAAACAGCACAAAATAAATTTAGCTGGAAAAATCTGAGAAAGGTTTCAAAAATTTTCAAACTATTTAATAATCCCACCAAAAAATCAGCAGTTTTGATTGCAAAAAGATCTCGAAAAGTTCGAAATGCAATCGGCGCATAAGTCTGGAATCGAAAATCACCGTAATTGTGAGATGGTGTTGATTGTGATCCACTTCTATAATATATTATTATTCTAAAATACCTGATGGACCAAGTAGAATGATACGTAATATTTATATCATTAAAATAAAGAATAAAGAGTCAATGAGAACTTAATGCTTTTGTTTTTTCTTTTTTTTTTTTTTTTTTCCTGGATAGAATTTAAAATCGAAAGTAACCGAAACGCTGCTAATTATAGCGTGGAAATGATAAAATCACAACTAATATAACGCTAATAAGAATGACAAGTTCCAAATTCTATCCAAGTTCTAAATTCTTTTAATTATAAATTGATCATCATGAGAGACACAGAATATAGATCAGCATTTAAAAATTCTTTCAATGGAAACATACACACAGAACTCTGAAACCCACTATGTGGTATAAAGATGAAAAAATATATAATAGAGGATTCCATATACTATATTCCATATAGTGGAATCCTCTTCTATACTTTTTAATATCCCAAAATTACTGTAAAACTAAAACTTATTTAAGAACATACGATGGAAAAGAAACAGCATGGATAACATCAAAGTCTTGCAGTAAGAGATCTCTCTTTGGTATAGAAGCTAGTGAGCCTACTGAATTCGCGATACCCAGCTGTATTGCTCCCATTAATGCATTGCTCGGAACACGTTTGTAGCTTACCTTAAAAAGCGGAATGACTTTATATCACAATAAAATCAAGCTAAGTAGAATCGTTTTCATCAAAAATAAAAATCAAAATATATTCAGCCAGTCTTTTCAGATTAAACTCACAGATGACGAAAATCGATTGTTGTTGATCAATTCAATTCTCATTTATAGCTTTAACATCGAATATCTTATGCTTATTTGTCGTCTATTTATTTATGCTTTCAATTAACAAATAATTATTAAAAAACTTAGTACCTCGCCCTGACGATCTATGCGTCGGTGACCGATTTTCTGCTTTTCATGCTCTTCTTGATTTCGCATCTCTTCTTCGGCTAAAGACATGTCTTTAATTTATAGAATGCTATTTAAAATAATGTCTATTAAGAAAAAATAAGCTTTTGAATACTTATACTCACTCACCGGAAAAAGCGTTAGCACGTAATGGCTTAGCATTAACTTGCTTTATGGAATCCATGTTCAAAGTTACATCAGAGGGGGAAATTTCGTCCTTTTTGGAACCCATACTCTCTCCTCTCCTGGTCAGTATTTGGTAAACTTAATCTGCAACTAATTGATACATACAAATCCAGTAATCTACTGAAAAAAAAGGCATTGAAAATATATGTAAGTCTTCACTCTCACAAATCTTTTCCTCACTCTCGGTCTGACAAATACTGAGTTAAATATATCTTGGAAAAACGATTTCCTTAAAGTTAAAATCTTTAAGTAGCCTTAGCATTGAAAAATAAGTTTGTGTTTCAAGATTTATAAAGAATGCTGAACTTTTTACTAGCAATTGTAAAAGTTGCTGAAAAAACTTCTAGTAAATGCACAGATTTTCCAGTTTTTAAAGCCAAAAATTACATGAACCTGAAGATGTAACTTTTGAATAGCAATGATTCAGTTTATCATATCATTTTTCATCCGAATGTTAAAGAATGAAAAAATTGGATGTACGCAAAACAGAACATATCCACAATATGATTTTTGTAAAATATGTTAAGAATTCAAAAGAGACAAATTTCTAATACCTTAGAAATAGGACACTAATATATCGACAGTAACAACGAATAAGCAGCAGCGAACAATATTTTAGAATTCCCTATCAGTATATCATACACCTGCAAAAAGGAACAAATAATTACACCTGACTCATACTAGTCTATGAGTAAGTTCAATTAATACTTCAGTAAATTTAAGCAAGAGTTTGATTACCTCAAATCCTCTGCAACTGACAATATGTTAAACAGTGCTATTGGCTTTCGCGCAAATATCGCGATATTTTAAGATGTAGCAACTCGAATTTCTGCCATTTAACTGATACACCAGTATAACATATTTCTGCTAGTGCAGTTCTCAACAAATGTAAATCGGATGGAAAGACTTAAATGAGTCTTTTCTGGTTGGCTGAAAAGAAGGCGAAGAAATGGTGGTCTCATTGATAAGATATGTTAGCGAAACCACTCTAACGTAAACAGAAAGTTTGGAACACTTAGTCTGACCTATACTCACCTTGGCGCACTCGGACATCATCGGAATACTGTCCGCTGACAAAAGGAATTACACAAACCAAACCCCCAATGATCAGTCCGGATGGTATCGCAGTAGCACCACGGTGATACAAAAATTCCCTATTTGTTAGACGACGTAAAAATTGACAAGTAGATCGACGATTTATGAAAAAAAAAAGCATCAGAATTACAACAAATGCATTTTCGCAATAGATACGAATGCTTGCTGCAAATAGAGATCGATGCCGATGAGAGTACCTTTGAAGGATTTCAATATTTCTTCACAAGCTATCCCACCGAAGAGTGCAGCTCCCTCCCATAGAAAGACGAAGCAATCCCTGCATTCTCGCTTCACGCAGCAACACACACAGACAGATACAGAAAGATAATTGAAACTCCATTTTAAGATTAAAATCTTGGCATTGTTGAAGCTCTGTATGGAGCTTCAGCCATTTTCAGTTGTTCAATTTTGATATACAGCACTTGTCGGAATAATTGAAGATTTATAAGTTACCAACATCTGTAGCAATCAAAGTATTTTAATCTTTCTCTGTTTCAGAAGAAGTCTAATCGTAACATTTGTCAGTTAAAATGTTAAGATATTGTATAATTAATTGCAGTGTTGCAGAACTAAAATTTATGTGTAATTGCTAAATTGTTGGAAACATTTACATTGTCTGAATTTTGTTAATTATGTTCTGTTCTAATTCCATAGAAAGATGCCGATATGCAACACTCTATTTATGGCCCTCCATTAATAGAGTCTTTATCTTTAAACTGCGCATATCGGCATCAGTCATTACACTTATGGCATTAGAATAGAACATAATTAATTAAGTTCAGACAATATAAATGCAACGATCAAAGCTTGCGCTTGCTGTGATTAATTGAACTCAGACATTAAGGTATAGCCAGGGCGTGGTCTAGAATGGCAGTAGTTAGCAGCAGGCAGTCCAGCCTTCTTTACCCTTTTCTTCGAACAAGGAACGGACCTTCCCTTCCACCGAAGTGTGGAGCTGTTTCTTCGACTATGGAGTGGAGTTACTTCTTCAGCCAAACGGAGTAATGACTGCTACCAATTGATTCCCTTCCACCATTATTTCTTGTGCTTTTAAAATTCTTTCTGGACGACTACGTACTAAACGAATAAACGATTAAAATTCTTATTATTTGTAGAACACCATCAACATTTCAATCGAAACAACTTCCACGACAATCAATTGGTGTCCGAGGTGAGGTAATGTCTTCCAACCTGAATTTGGTAGCGCAACCAGCAAATGAAAACCTCATCAAACTTCTCGATAAAGTTAAGATCCTCGATTTAACAACGGATTCAAACTCACCGAGAAGAATTACGATAGTATTACGAAATGAAAAAAAGAATTATTAAAGAAGAGACAAAACGCTTCGAACTCTACATTGGTACACTCGAATCACTTGACAGAGGTTGATTGGAAATCATCCAGAAGACCACATTTTCATAACAAAGGAAAGAAGAAGAAAACAAATATGCAAAAATGATCGATGATGAATCGATATTTTAAAATTAATAAATATAGGGAATGAAGCCAAGACTATGTTAGAGATTTATATGGATGTTTTTCAGTTAGTTGTTCAACAACTAAAAGAAGTCAAATCCGAAGAATCAACCTCCCAAAGGGAGGCATCTCAAGAAATTATCAATTTACCACAATTGCCGCTACAACGTTTAGTGGCGATCCAAAATTCTGAAAAGAATTCTGGAGCAGTTTTAGGGCTGCAGTACATCTTCGAAAAATTCTAGACATTCAGAAATTGAATTACCTGTTGTCTTGCCTTAAGGGAAGTACTCTATTGACCATGAAAAGTTATGACATCGTACCAGAAAATTACGACGTTATAAGAAATGTATTAATTGAAAAGTTGTCCGATCAAAAAAAGTCGCTATATAATGAGCTACGTCATATCAGAAGAAATGACAAAGAATGAAAAATAACCATTGAAGCGACAGGAAGAATACTTCAATAATTGGAAGCATCGATGAGAACTTGGAACATTCCAACATCGAAATTATCATTGAAAACAAACTGCCGACTTGGAGATAATAAATGCCAAATTTACCCACTTTCAAACAACGTATGAAATATTTGGCAAAAATCAAGTCATGTTTCTGTGAAACCCTAAGAAATGCAACAGTAAGAAACAGTTGTGTTTCCATTGCAAAGGTTCGCATAATACGGCATTGTGTTACATTAAATATGGTTTGCGAACTACTGAATGAAGAAAAGCAACAAATAAACTCCATTATAATTAATCCGATAACACAAAAAATGGATTAAAATAGTAAGGAAGTCCTACTTTTATGTAATTAAGTCGAAGTATTCAGTCTAGACATGCTAGAAACGATAGAACAAGTTTTGAGAAGTTTTTTTTTTTTTGACAATAATGCGCAAATGTCCTTTATATCGAAAAATTTGACAAATCGATTGAAACTGGAAAGAACAAAGGAGGAAATAATAGTAATTGTCATATTCAGAAATAGAAATCCGAAATCATATTCTTTCAAGAAGGTGAAATTCGAGATAACGACTCTCCAACCTAAAATTATAACTGTTAAAGCCTATGTACTAGATCATTTAACGAATAAATTACAAATGATTAAGGCTGAGTATAGCAATCTCCGACAGTGATACATCATGAACTAGATAGCAAAGATGGATATTGGAAACAGCCCACAAACTAATCAGTGCTAATTACTTCTTTGATTTATTTCAGTTTGATGAAATCCTCACTATGGAATCAAGATTCTCTTTAATTCTTACAATGATAATTGGACCAATGATAACGGAAAGGGAATACATCAATTAATTATATAATTACAACAAAGGATCCACTAATCCCCAATTTAGTACTATTCCCACTAGAATTACACCATTAATTATGAACAAGGCTAAGTTCTAGACGTAGATGACTTGTGGAAATTAGAATTGTTGAACATGTTTGAACAACCTCATGATGATGATGAATAGATGTTAGAACTGTTCAAGAAAATTATATTGAAAGTCAATGAAAGATATCAAGTTTCTTGGCCTTGGAAGGAAATAAAAATTAAGTTAAACAACAGTCTTTGATTATATTTCGGTTATCTGAAGACACTAATGAAACGATTCCGAAATGAGCCATACTTGCTTCGCAAATACAATGTAGTAATTTGCGAAAATTACTCCAACATAATTGAGAAGGTATGGGAGACATGGACAAGATTGATGTCATTTCATTATTTACCTCATCATGGAATTATAAGCTTCAGTAAATCCACAACGAAACTAAGAATTGTTTATGACGCTTCTCTGTTTTATTTCGTTCATTTGACTAACTGATCGGTATGTATTTGTTATAATTGGTTTACATTTGAGAATGAAGAGTTTGAACGATGTCCTATACAGTAGATCGATTATATTTCCAGATTGGAGGTGTATTACTTCGGTTTAGAACAATGAAAAACGTAATAGCTGATATTGCGAACTTTCTTTAGAAATTAAGAAGAATCTATATGTTAATAATGTTATATTATCGGCAAAGGAACATATGAAGCACTCAAAAATTACGTAGAAATGAAACATTTTAAAGAAGCTATTTTTAAAGAAGCTTCTATAAACATAAACGAATTCCCCTCAAACGATAAAAAATTCAATAAAATCATTCCCAAAAGTGATCGAGCCGAAATAAGTTCACGTAAGGAAATCCTTGGTCTACAAAGATGTTCTTCACATTACCCTGAAACCATGGAATTAACAAAAGCTGACAAAGAGGATGATCTTACAATTTGTGACCTCTCAGTACGATCCGCGAGGATTTTTAGTCCCTCTACTGATACAATTCAAACTATCTCCAAAACTTGCGAAGAAGAATAATTCTTGGAATCAATCCATAAGCGAGGAAGATAAACAAACATGATGTCTCTGATAAGTGACTGGCAAACAAATGTTAAGGAACTAACACAATCGAGAATCAACGTCAATAATCGAAAAACCATAGAAGAAATTGAACACGAGAAATCTATTGCTCTTCGCACAATAAGTGCCACAAAATGTCGCAATCCACAATATCCCCTACTTGCTTCTATCTAAAAGAGTTAAACTTCTTCAGTCGAGAATTCAGAATAACCGAAAATTTATAAAGTAATCGAGGATTTATAAAATTTATCAACATTTATAGCAATTAAAGTATTTTAATGTTTCTCTGTTTCATAAGAATTCCAATCGTAACATATCAGTTAAAATGTTAAGATGTTGTACAATTAATTGCAGTGTTGCAGGGATTAAAGTTTATATGCAGTATCTGAACTTAATTAATTATGTCGTAATCTCATGCCATAAGTGTAATGATTGATGCCGATATGCGTAGTTTAAAGACCAAGACTCTATCAATGGCCGAAAATGATAAACGACCAAAGCTTGCTTGATTAATTGCGCTTCTTCCTTTAATTAATTGAACCCAGACATAAAGTCTGCATCAAGGTATGGTCTAAAATGGCAATAGCTAGCAGCAGACAGTCCATCATTTTTTTTGCAACTTTTCTTCAAACAAGGAGCAAACCTTCCCTTCGACCAACATGTGGAGCTGTTTCTTAGACTAAGGAATGAGATTACTTCTTCGACAAACGGAGGTGATGATTTTTACCAACTCCCTCCCACCATTATTTTTTGTGCTGTTAAAATTCTTTCTGGACGACTACTCACAATATTCGTGTATTCGATACTAAACGAATAAACGATTAAAATCCTTGTTTGTGGGACACCATCAACATATCAATCGAAATGTCTACTGTCCTTCATCATATCATCCAACAAAATCCTTTCGGGGAACTTTTTTTCTCCGATTTTTAGATACAATCATAAGAACAAGTAAATTATTATCATTGAAAATGCAAAATTTATTCCATATTAAAATAAAAGTACATTTTATGAAATAAAATTATTGGAGTGTTCGCAATAATGAACTGTTGATAAAAGCGTCGCCGTATAACGATGACTATCAAGGAATGAATAGAAGCAATCTTACCAAAACTAAAAGGCTACAATGAGGTGAGGATTTTTATTCAATTCATGTAGTAACAAAGTTAACAACAAAAAATTTTTATTGCGTTGTCAATTTCAAATCCCTGTACATATAACAAAAAATTCAAGGTAAGTATTTCTTCTTATAAGTCGAAGATCATATTATAAAACAAGAAGATAACTCCTTTCACAACTGATTAAGTACACGAGATTGAGTAGCAGCAATAACTCTGGATCTATTTCTAGCAACAGTGCCCCATTCAACACAATATTTTGGAAGTCTTCTATCCAATGGATTTGATAAATGCTTTACTGTGCCAACATCCCTGACGAGCATTGTGATACTTGTATTAATTGAATTTAGACGCACCTTTGTGTCACCACTTTTAAACCGATGCACCTAAAAGTTTCCTATTAATGATTTTACATAAGTAGTTGTCAGTGAAATTAATCATATGCTAGACTTTATTTTACAGTAATATGCAATAAGATGATATATAGAAACAAGTCAAGCAATAAGAGAGGAAATGCCACTGAGATCATGTTGACACAAGAAAGACATTTCCTAAAGCCGCAATCAATAAAGCATCATGCAATAGTCTAAATTAGTTTATTCATGGAAGAAAAAAAAAAGCTCAAAATATACATTACGAAGATCAAAAAATAAAAACTATGTCAAACAAAAAAATTAACAATCTCACCGTATAATCCGGTGAACGCCATTCTATTGAACCATCGCTAGCAATATGACTAGCATAAGAACCATCCATGCGATGGCATGAAGTTTGCGTTGCTCGATATTCTGTTTCT
The DNA here is from genome assembly GCA_002249935.1 of Onchocerca flexuosa. NCBI lineage: Eukaryota > Metazoa > Nematoda > Chromadorea > Rhabditida > Onchocercidae > Onchocerca > Onchocerca flexuosa. The sequence continues at coordinate 121,416 of KZ269999.1, read as the reverse complement.
ACTTCTCCACGACCTCGGACATGAACTTTACCATCTAGTTCATAACTAAAATATTGATTTAAAAAAGATGCACCAGGAGCAAAATTTACTGCTCGTTATAATAAAATTAAACAATCGAAACTGAATTAGCTTTTTTCTACCAAATTTCTGTTATAAAAACAAATATGAAACATATTCCCCATACTCTCGAACAAAAAAAATGAGCACAGGGAAAAATATCTCTGTGATGCATATTATATCTCTGTGATGAAAAATATCTCTGCAATATCTCTGTGATGCATATTTTGAGCTTTTTTAAATAATTAAAAATTATTTAATCCACCAAAAAAACCTGAAAGCATACATTTCGATTCGCACGGATTTTGATTTATCTTTGACAATCTCTATACGACGCCCATCAGATGTCATCAAAGTAGTTTCACCACTTTCGCGATAAATTTCCAACTGGCCAGTTAAAAAATGCCGAACAAGCAATTTTCCTTCACCTACTTTTACAGTGGTTGCACCTGCTTGCCCGTAATAATTTACCTGCAAGCGAAAGGAAAGAGAAGTTGAAACAAAAAAGAAACTTCCGAACAAGGAGTTAAAACCTAACAAACAAAGTCAACTTTTGCCACACCTAAGATGTTTTGATCACTATCGTAAATTTATAAAAGTCGATATTATAATTAATTCCTTACATCAGAGCGAGAGAATGACATTTAGCAAAGTTCCAAGCATTATAAAATTACGATTATACAAGACATAAATTACTTATAAATCATTTGAAAACCTGATAAAGTTTGCTTGAATGTATCCAACGAGTATCTCCATTGCTATATTCATAAAAGTAACAACCGCAATGAGTTACAGTGAAGACAGTAAAATCTTTCTCACTGCGATACAATGATGCTCTTCCAATCATATTATTTTCAGTTAGAATTAACTGCTATAAAACAAAAAAAAAATTTCTTTGAATTAACTGCTATAAAAAGAAAAGATATATAATCATATTCAGTTAGAATTAACTGCTATACAAAAAGATATTTCTTGAAAATATGCAACAAACCATGTCAGGATTGGCAAAATTTAGAGGAGAATGCGCAGAAGGTGATGAAGAAAAAGAAGCCATTGTTGCAAGAGGTTCGTTCCATCGAACATTTTTTGTCAAACGTTCTGGTGCTAATCCTTGTTCAATAACTACATCTTCATTATCACTTAGTGTGTCTGTATTTTCAACAATATTTACAGTATTTTGAGTCCTACTTGGAATGTTATTGATCTGAAATCCATCAAGTTTTACTACTATTAGATAATTTTTATATTTTTAACATGTAAAATATCAAATATTATTTACATCTTTCGAATTCCAAATCAATATCAATCACTATATCAAGACTAAATAAATTTTTACGTTTAGTAACTTCATTTCTTATTGTAATAAAGCAGCACTGCAAAATTTGTTTTTTATGTTCGCTTCAATATGTAAATCATTGAGCAGAACAAAACGCAACAAAATCTTGTTTTTGATACCTGACTGATATGTTTTCCATCATCTACTGAATTCGATATGAAAAATTTATTATTCTGAGGAGTCAAATCTTTTGTAGTTGTCGTTACAGTTGCCTTTTTTGAAGCTCGAACAATCGCTTGCGCAGAAAGAGAATTTTCAGCCAAGCGACCTCGATGAGCTGCTTTATTTTTCTGGAAAAAGACATTTCTAAAATCTTATTTATAGAATAAATCCAATTCGTTATCTTCATTACCAATCAATCCCGATTCGTTTTGAATACTTCATGCAAGCAAATCATTAAAAGTTGTATTTTTAAGAAGAGTTTCTAAACTTCTGAGCTTAACTGTTCAATATTAAATTTATTCCCAAATAAATATGGCCATATCACATATCTTTTAATGCTCATTCTTTGTGTTACCTATTTTATTTCAGACTGAGGAAATAATGTTAGACAAAAATAAATCCAATTGCCTTCTTTCATGAATTCAAAATTCTTATCGTAAATTAGGAAATAAAAGCTTTTAAAACAGAGGATGTAGTGACCGATCATTGAAAGTTGGTAACTATTAATTGAGAGCAATTCCGAAACTGACCTTCTTACAACTATAAAAGAAAATACCGGAAAAATTTAGGGCTAAGCATTCTACAGTCGTTACGTATCTGAAGCAAACTGAAAGGATTAAAAAGTTTAATTTGTGAAGATCGCATGAACGATGGATAACTAAATAATTAAAATTAAAAAGACTGTTTTAAAATACCATGCATTTTCTTATTTCTTAGTTGAGAGATATAAAAAAAGTGGACTTTATAAGACAATCACGGCAAACAATCAAGGATGCTCCAAAATACTTTTCATAGCCAAATTTAAACCAAAAAGATAATCTTAGTGTGATAATCTATTGTTAAAAAATCATGACAAAACATTTATATCGAAGAGATATACTCAGAAATCAATCATCAGATGGACCAATAATACGTGAAGAAAAGGTCAAATTCTAGTCAACAGAAACAGCTTTTAATTCTTCACAACATTTGACCAAACTTAGCAATCGTTGTTTCAGAAGTTGGACAAATAGGTCACTAAATTTTACTTCATTCGTCTTTTCGCTTTACCTTTAGTCAACCGACTATCACTTTTTTAGATTTGTCGACAATTTTTGGATGAAAAAAATTTTCACAATCAATAAGACACAGAAAATATTTTCCAAGAATTCATGAAATTCCGAAGCATTATAATTTAAAATTTACGTTTCGAAGCCGATTTAATTTTTGTATCAATCTAATAGTTGAAGCTCAAGGAAGTACTTAATTTTTAGTACTTGTAAAAAACTATTTTTTGCAGGGACAAGAATGTTACAAAATCTTATGTGATGCAACAAACCGTAATGATTCCAATTTGCTTTTCCAAACGTGTTTTTTCGCCCACTAATTGATTAATAATCTCATCCTTTTCTTTTAAAGCTGTATTCTTTTTCCTGATTTGCATTCTCAATTCACTGCGCTGCTGATCGAAATCTTGCATTCTTCCACGAAGATCACTTATCTGATAAAAATGTTTTAAGAATTTCCATTTCACTTAAGAAATGAGCAGCTTGAAACTTATCGAAATATTCTTAAACATACATTTTCAAAGTGCTTTCACTTTTACAAATAGCTAATATACAGACTTCAATAATTACAATTACAAGTCAGTTGATTACCTTCTGTCTTTCACGTAAAACAAATGCATAACCATACTTAAATGAAAATTCAGGTTCAAAAATATTGACAAAGTACAAATCGAAACTGACCTGTTCCTTAAGCAAATTTACGTAATCATTATTACTACCATCTTTTTGCTTTTGTTTTCGATTCAGAATGGTATTTTCCCGTCTCAAACGCTCCAATTCAGCATTGCGTATTTTCTCCGCCTCCTCTCTTAGAACAAGATTTTCTTGCCGTGTTTGTTTATCATCTTCCAACTGTATAATACGCTTCTGCAGTTCATTCACTTGTTGACGAAAATATACGTTTTCTTGCAGTGCTTCATCGAAAATTTCTTCAAGCTGAAAATTAACAACAATAAATTAGAATTAGTTTAAAAGACTCATAGAGCACAAATATTTTGATAGAGAGCACACTTCATGCAAAATATGATATATGGTGATATTTAAATTCATGCTAAATTCTTCTAGAATCCCATTTCCATGAATAATTACACAGTATGCAAAATAACTGAAAAAATCACAGCAATTCAGTAACACATTACAAAAGAAAAAAACATCAACAATTAAACAGACTTTTCAGATGAATTCATACTCATTCTGAAATAAGTAATGAAATTATTATAGGGAAAATTAACATTTTTTTAATATTTGGAACTGCTGATAAATTTACCGACAAGATAATCTGGGAAGAGAATGGTAAGATTGAAAAAATTTCGCAGTAAATCATACCATAAATAAATAACCCTTTCTCAAATGGACTTCATTGCATTCTCCTTAGAT
>KZ269999.1:0-116753 GCA_002249935.1 Onchocerca flexuosa | reverse complement strand
TTGAGACGATACTAACTCATAATTATGTCTGAATTTTCAACTTAAAACTCTTAAGTTAATAGAAAAAAAAAAAAAAAAAAAAAAAAAAAAAAAAAAATAGAAAAAGTTTACCTTTCTGGAATCTTTTATTTATGAAATGTGAAATTCTCTTAGGTGAAGAAGATTCTCCATTTGCAAAGACCGATTCAAGAGGAAGCTCCTAATAAAAAGGAAGATAAGTCAAATAAATTATGGGTCTACAGAGATACTGAATTAGATAGCAGCTTAATTCAATTACCGCTTTCTTCTTTGCTTCTGATGCAAACTCACTGATAACTTGGCGCCAGTGGCGCGATCTTGTGCCATCAGTGTCTTGAGAGTTATTCGATGTCCCTGGTGAGATTACATCATGCACTTGAGATTCTATGCGTTCAAGATTTCCGGCAATCGAGCTTTCTGCTGATGTATTGATCGATTCTAAAATGAAGCTGATACTAAAAATCAATTAGCTGAAATAATTTATATATATATATATATATATATATATATATATATATATATAGGAAGAGATAGTACAAATTGACAAAATTTACAATGGCAAGAGTAAAATAATTGAAAAATTGAAAACTTTTCTGCACGATGCGATCATCATTGCCAGAATTACTCAGTGCTGGGGAAGCGATTTTAGTTTCATTCGTTGAAAAACTACTCAAATCATGAATTACTGATGGTACACCGTGATTGCTCCGAACTTCTAAAACAAGGAATCAAATAACACAAAACATTAATACTAACTTTTTTAATACTACCAAAAAATATAAATATAAACCGGATGAAGCTGCTGAATTATTGTTACTGTAATCAGTAACGTCTATCACTACTGATTCAATGCCGTTATCCTTTCTGTTATTGTTTGGACTAAGAACCACTGAACAAGCATCTTCCGGACAGCCGCTGTCGGCCGTGCCAGCCGTATATGGACGATTTAAATCCTCAGCTTCACTTTCATCTAAAAGAGCACAAAAAGTTTGATTTGATTGAAGTCCACTTATCAAAAACAATTGAGTATACTGCAGCAAATTATCAATAACTAATGTCTGACCAAAATTTTCGAATTTTTGAAATGGATCAATTTATCGATGAAGATTTCCTAAAATAAGTTTCTAAAACTTTTGAACTTACAAAGAGGACTCCGATTATCGCTTGAAATATTTGAAGAAATTGACTGCTGCTCTACAGCATTTTTTCGCATTGGGTAATTTATTTTTTCCTGCAACACGTCAAACCAGTTGTTTAATATGATAGGTTGGTAAGAGTTTAATTCAAAGTTACCATCAATCGTCCTGAAATACCACTGCGTTTCCTCAAAAACGGTTTTGACGAGACCATCGGTGAGCGAGAGAAAGACCAGATTATCTTAAAACAATGTAGTGTTCGAAACTGTTTTTATAAAAAATTTCTCTTAAATTTTAAAAATGACATAAAAGATTACAATAGGGAAGCTGGCAATGATAACATTGAAAAAAATAATCATCCAAAAGCATTCTATGAAAAATAAAATATGCTGCTTTAGAATTATTCAAATAACATGGCTGTATCAAGTAGAAGTAATTAGGAATGGAAATAGAGATGTCACAGTAGAGCAGAGAATGAAGATGATGGAAATCGTGATAATTATTCTGAGAGAAACATGCAACAATTCATGATAAGGGAAGTTGATATGGAATTGGCATGACCGTCGAGCACGTCAATTAACCTCATTACGCTCCTGATCCCCCTAAAGACAACAAATACATCGCTTCATCAATCCTGTCACCAACCACTTCTCGCACTGGGCACACTTTTCTGTTCATGGAAAGTAAGGGCCAGCCGCGCAAAACCATTCGGCCAAGCAAATGTGATATATTACCCAGGTGGACTGATATTGCCATGAAAAGCAAAATCATATGAACATGGAGTTGAACTCCTACTATCGTCGAGCTGTGCGACTAGGATTGATTCGAACTTCGAAGTCCTGACTCTTTAAATCTTCCGGTCTCTTCCTCCTCCATCACTTTATTTATCAATGAATCGGAGCTTTTGGCAGTCGTGGTCAGTAGATTCAGTTCGTTCAAATAATTTTACCTATCAGAGATATTGATGGGTGAAGAAAAAAAGTAAGTATATCTACATAGAAAAACGCGTCTAGTCGAATATTTTTATATATTTTTTATGACACGCATGACTTTGGTTCAGTTTATTAAGTGGAAAATGTTGGAGAAAAAAATCAGATCGAACTGTAATTTGGTCTGTAATCTGGTTGGATAGGGAATTGTCTTTTCTTGTTATTGTGACTCGGTTAAGTCAGCAACAGATGCAAAAAGACTGTCTTGTGTGGCGGAAACGAATTCTGTTGAGAAAATTTTATTGATTGATGAAAAAGTAATTTCTCATAACAAACAGTTATCAGAGAATATCCAGTCAAATTGATTATTGGATTAGTCTTTCCTTTGTCGCCCATATGAAAAAAAAAACTGCTCAACTGAATTGTCGGATTGTTGCTACTGCTGTGTCTCTTTGAAATCCGAACTGTTACCATTGATATGTCGTTGATCCAAATCTTGTTCTGTTAAAGATTTTCGGAGCTTCTCCTCTTTACCTGATCCACTGTTTCGCCTCTTGATTAGTTGGCTTCATTTTGTTTATCTGTGAATCGCAACGCTTTGGTAGTAAACATGTTTATCTTTTTGGCGATAAACATTGGCGACAAACATGTTTGTCGTCTCTTTAAAACTGCATCGCACTATTTGATCTTTAGTACTGCTTGTTTACAATAATTGTTGTGGATTCAATCCGTTCATTTAATTTTACCTGTCAGAGGTGTGACAGATTAAAAAAAGTAGGTATATCCTGTTAGAAACACGCGCCGATTCGAATGCAATATTGTATCGGGATTTTAAAGCAATCGTAAAAACTTGCAACGTTGTATCAAAAGAAATAACGAACATTTATATTTTTATATATATAGATTAAATGGATTATCAAAAAAGAATAAACGAAGATAAGCGAACCTCAACGTTCAATAGAAGTTTTGTTGGAGAAGACTTAAAAATGGATGGAAAAATCATTCCCATCTCTCATTATTTTGTTTCCTATTTTTTGTCACCGAGCTATTTATAAATTATACTCATATATTGTCGTTTTAGTATTTTGATTTGCAGCCTTCGACTGTGTGTTTTTGATAATTGTTATTCAACTAATTCAAATAAATACTCAAAAAAAAAAGAAAAAAAAATTCAAAAACTCTAACTGTAACTATAAAAAAACAGACTTTATTAATAACATTTCTGCCAACAGCAGACTTATTCGAATCCATGTTATACCGACAATATATTAGCTATTACCAAAATCGTTGCAAAATTTCAGTTTATGAATTTCGATAAACCCGAATTCGTTCAAGAACAAACAGCGGATCGCTTTCTAGCAAGCGGAAAAACACCGTCATCTAAACCAAACGAATTCCATTACCGATGTAATTATCTTTATAGAGCAGCAAGTTTACTTTGCTCACGTGAGTTTCCCATACGTTGAATTTCAAATGTGAATTTCTATAAATTTCTGAATTATAGAAACATTTTTTTCTTTAGAATCATCTGACAATAATGGGCTGGAAACACTTAGCAAACTCTATCTTCGTGAAATGAAAGAATTGTGTTTGGTTGAAATGATACGATTAGAAAAGGATTTTGGTCGAACAATTTGTAAGCGCTGTAAGAATATTTTTGTTGCTCGTTTCAATGGAACTCAATCAATCATGATAAGGTAATTATTAAACTTGAAGTTAGACTTAGTCTGAGTTTCTCACTTTTTGAACAAATTTGTAATTCATTGAATATTTTATAATGGAAAATCCAGGAGATTTTATTTTTAAATATAAAAAATGTATATATAGATTTCTAGAGTTTGAATACCAAATGGACCAGGGATAAAAGACTATAATCTTGTCTCATGAAAAATTCTGGAAAAAAATTAGAAAATTCTTGTGAAGAATGACAAAAAAAAAGAATTACATAGTTCTTGTCGTCTTTAATTAGAAATTCTGTGAGCTTCCAGATTCAACAAAAAGAAGCAAATGGTAAGAACATGTCTCAGCTGTGGAGCCAAAAAGCATTTCTTAAAAAACAGTAGGTATCTCTCTCGAAATGAACGAGATCACTATCAAATAGAGATTGGAAAGCGACAACAGGAAGTATCGGCTGAAGAAGTCCATCAGGTATTTCCAAACATCGATTGATATATTTGAGATTTTCCTTTTTCTGTGAACTACTACAATCTATTTTTCGCTCAGCTTAGGAATTAAAAAATATGGCAAATAGATGTCTGTAAGGCTCATCTTAGTTCTTCCATAATATTTTCAAACCTAATTTTTTTCATAATTGTGCAGTAGTGACATTTTCAATTAATGATTTGAAAAGTCTATTGTTTCTTAGGATTGTGTTTCTCATTTCAAAAAATTTTGAATCCACAGTCAATGGCAAAATACTTGAATCAATTTTTTACCATATAGTTGACACCGTAATGAGGGGTAGATCCAGGGGATATAGAACTGCGCAATCTTTTTGTGTCAGAAATGCTAAATACTCATTTAATGAAAATACTTTGAAAAATAACAATGAATTTCAACTTTTTATGTATTAAGATGTTTTCATTCAGGCGATGCTTCGTCACTTATCCCTTCTAGATCCCTCCTCGCTCTTATTAGCAGTTCATCTTCTTCCTCACCATTTTTCTTGCTTTTTGAAGCTAAAAAATTAAAAGCTCTTTTATAGAACAATGCATTTAGCAAAAAGGAAATAAAAATTAAGCATCAATGTTTTGTAAAAAACCTACTTGTTAATATGGAATTTCCGTTTGCAGTCGTTGCATTGTAGTCTATTTGCTGACTGTCATCCCTTTGAAGTTCCTAATAAATAAGTAAAATTTTTGTCAAGAATTATGCATAGTAGTGATTGGTTAGAAGAAAAAAGTTAAATAAAAGTGAAACTGCAAGCTAAATAAGTTCCTCTCTCATACAGTTGTTATGGAAAATTGAATATTTCGATGAACAAAAATGGAAAGAAAATGTGACATGTGAATTACCTAATGAGTTCTCGAACTATATTACCATTGATGTTTCATTATATTCGGAATAACTACCATATAAAAAAATGGATTTCGGATAAAATTCGTCATCAAACAGTAGGAAATTTTCGCAATGAATATATATCTAACTGCTAATTTCAAGTATAGTTTATAGAAATTAAAAAGGCATAACTTGTCACCTGACTGACTGTCCAGTTATCTTCAGCAAGTTCTGTTACAGATTTCTGATTATCCAAACGGTGTATACAAATTGCACGATCTTCACCAACGCTAGCTATATATTTCCCGTCTATCGAAAACGAAAGATCTTTTACCTGAAATTGTATTCATATTGCCGATTTTCCGAAATCTTTACTGAAAATTTGAAATCCTAAATATCAAATTAAGAGAAATAGTTAAACCATATGAACATTCGAAACATGAATTTGCTAAGCTATTTACTTCTTTAACTGAAATGTTGCAATCTGAATCATGACTAAGGCATCATCACGGAAAGAAATTACGGAAATCTTTTTTCTTTTTTTTTTTTTCGCCAAATTAAAATTTGATTCTTTTTTGAAAACATAGAAACTGAAACACTGTAACAATCTTTTGCCGAAAATTAAATATTTAAACTAGAAGAGAGTATGACAACGCCATTTTAGATAACTTCTAGAACGATATTTTACCAATAATTTATAATTATCATAATCACCGCTTTGGGAAAAAAAAAAATTAGTTTGTTTTTCGAAATTGCATAATTTCGATATGAACAAAGGGTTCATATAATGCCAATAAATGAATGTTCAAACATTAACCACTCCTTCATGGACTCCTTGAAAAACATGAAGTGCACACTCTTGTGTGGTACTCCACAGAATTACACAACCATCGTTCGATGAACTTGCAAATCTGTAATTAATAGATGTTGACATAAATAAAATTCATTCAATAGATGGGCTACAAAAGTAAAAAAAAAAAATTATGCAAAACAATATACTACATTTGTGGATCTTGAGAGTTATATCTGATAGCCGTAATACAACTTCGATGACCACAGAAACTTTTAACCAATTGTGCCTTGTCTATATGACTGAAAACAGTCTTTAAATTAATAAAAATTGATTAGCATGAATAATAATAATAGACTATCTTCTCCTTCTTCACAGAGGGCTAAATGAACTACAATGAAAATGGGAAAATCGTCCAGGATTTTGTCAAATGCAAAATCTTACATTATATAAAGTTTAACGATCTTGTCATCCGAGCCAGTCAACAAGTTGTCTGATGACGGAGAAAAACATGTTGCCCTTACTTTGATTGCATGTGCTGGAAATTGAAGATAATCGCAGACAATGGAGGAGATTTTTTAATGTCATGAAAATAAAGAAATAAGAAATTAATTTTCTGATAATAAACCTTCAAAAAAAAATCGAATTTCAAGCTTTGGTGCATTAAGTATTGTGACAATCCCTTCATTATTAGCTACGGCAATCATTTTGTTGTCTGGACTCTGAAATACAAGTGAAAATACCAAAAAAGGGCTTCACAACTCTAAAATTTAAATGAATCAATACGAGAAACTAAATAAAACATAAGTGAAACGAATTACTATATTATATATAAAGCATACAAGCCAAAAGCCAAAACATAAAGTTGATGTAAAAACAACAATCATTTCTACATCATTCAGTTTTGCTGTTTTATATATAGAGCAGCTCAAAATTGGGTATAGCAAAATTGAAATAAATATGTTCATATTATACATCTTTTTAGTGCTCATCCCATATCTTTTTTCTCTATAATAACTTATTATCTGTTGCTTATTTCACACTTATTTCAGATTAAGCAAATAATGTTAGACAAAAAAAATCCGACTGCGTCTTTTATGAATTCAAAACGGAGAATATAGTGATCAATCGTTGGAAGTTAAATTATTAGTTGCGAACAATTACCGAAGCTGATCTTATGGCTACAAGAGAAATTACCGAAAAATTTAGGGCTATGGATTAAAAGCTTGATATGTGAATATCGCATCAATTGATGGATAATAAAAAAATTGTTTTAAAATATCGTGCATTTTCCTATTCAGTGAAACAACTATAAACCATTTCGTAAATGAAGGATGTAACAAAAAATGGATTCTATAAGACAAGCAGGGCGACCATTCACTAACTGGCAAAGAAACTACAAAATACTTTTCAGAGCCAAATATGCATCAAAAAAGGTAATAATCTTCGTTTGATAATCGACTGTTAAAAAATCATGACGAAATAATTATATCTGAGAGATAAACTTAGGAGTCGATCATCAGAAGTAATAATAATATGTAAAGAAAAGCCAAATTCTAATCAGCAGAAAAGACTTTTAATTTTCCATAACCTCTGACCACATTTTGAACGATCGTTATTTCAGAAACTAGAGAATAGGTCACTAAATCTTATTTTATCGGCTATATTCAACTGATATTCGGCAATCAATACCACTTTTTGAAATATCTCGACAATTTTTTGGTAGAAAAAGACTTTCACGATCAGTAAGACATAGAAAATGCTTTCCTAGAATTCATCAAGTCCCAAAATATGATTTCGATGCCATAGGAAGAAATAAGCTTAGTTTTTTATTGGCAAAAATGCATTGAATGACATAGTTCTTATTTTGATTAATAAAAACTGAGCATAGTTACTTGAAATATATAGTTTGAAATCAGTTATAATACGTTCATTTTGCATCAATCTAATATCTCCGGAGTGGAAAAAATGAAAAATTACTAACATATGATAATGAAGAGACTTGCCGTGCTCCAGGAAAATTGAGATTATCATCAGTAGTGCCTTTTAAAGACAGTCGCGACAGAAAACCAGAAAAACTTACTGAAATATAGAGAATTTCATAAACATTTGCACTAAGGAACCTAAAAGAATGTAGCATTTTGATGTTCTACAATGCGGTTTTCCTAATATTTTAGCTGTGATTTTTCATTCTAAGTCATCAATTAAAATTTTTGTCTTCTTTATTATGCCTTTGAACAATCATAAAGAAATAAATCACTTCAGATAGCGTGTACTCTACGAAAAAAAGAACAACTGCTACCATGTAAAATTCTGATATTTCAAAAATTTCGATGGTTCACCTGTAAGATAACAGGTTCGGCACGGTGATATTCTAACGTACCATTGTTCCATGAATCCCATGTTGAAAATATCAGCGCTATATGTGAAGTCAGACAAAGATAAATTAAATACATGCATTAGAGAATCGATACCAACAACCGCTATCACTAAAGCAAATATTGGTAAAAGTAATTATTCTAATATGTACAGGACTCTGAAATTAAAGAGAAAATAAACATAAAAATCATTTATAAAAGAAACGAAATCCAATCCCAGATTCAAAATATTTTGAAAAAGAAGAATCCATACTTGCCCCATCAGGTGTAACATCGAAATCCTGCGCTCCACTCCTCCACCCTTTAATTTCCAGTTTCTCTGTCAATGATTTTGGATCATTTTTATCCCTAAAGTATTGAACTTTTCATTATTTTCAAAGCTTTGCAGAGAAAGTTATTTTGCGGAGTACAATTACAATAACACTTCGACATTTCAACCATATCATTTTTCACCGAGTATGATACCAGAAAAAGACTGAAAATCTGAAAGGCTTAAAACGCTATTCACTGTACTACTAAGAAGAATATGAAAACAAACTTACACAAGCCAAACTTTGAGAGAATCTTGTGCGCATGTTATTAAATAATCTTCATGTGAATATGGATCTCGTACATAAGCTACACCGATGATTGCACGTCCGTGAACTGCAAACAATATCATTATCAGACAAAGGAAAATACTGGAAGACAGTTTCCTTTAAAGACAGCTCCCTTTACAGAATAAGTGATGTTCCTAACAAATAATATATGGTAAGTAATTAGATGAGATTTTATGCATAATTATTAAAAGGGTAAGACGAACCTTTTGGAATTTTTTTAAGAGTCAGGAAGCACCCCTCTCTATCTGGTACTTCCTCGTTTAGGACTGTCATCGACTCCCGAACAGGCTTCTTCAAACATTCAAAGACACCGGTCGTTCATAAAACTTACTTTACAGTGTCCGAACCGCTTTTCACTATATACTGATTCGGCCAAATATATGCAGATGTTTCTCGCGACTTTTGTTCTCCATCCAGGTGGGCGTAAAACTTTCCTGTGGGGGTTACTATTTCAGTCAGTCTGAGCCTAAAACTCCCGTCCTAGACCATCCAGCTCGATACGAATTATGAATTTAAGTTTTTGCATTTCAGATTATCTTCCCATACAAGAAGTGCTGCACCGAAAAAAATACCATTTCTCTGCCATTATAATCATTTGTGCTCTCAATCTCGGCATTTATTGCCACTCCTCTCTATAATTAACTATTTGTATCATATTCATAAGTGTTTCCTCACAATCACCTTTTTGATTCTCAGTACTGCTATTATTGCTATAGTAATTACTAGCTTCTGATTCTCAGCTCTACTAATTAATTTCTTGGATTTTTCTTATCTCTTCATTCATGGAATTGTTACTTCATGCAGTACTTCCACATGCTTACTGATTTTATCTGATTGATCTCTGAAAATTTTCTTCGTCTGACGCCGAATATTAGATGTAATTGTAGGGAAAGGTATTTCGCTTTTCTATTAATTTATTTATTTTTTCAAATTCATTAATACCATTCCAGAATGGCACCATATAAAGAAGATGAAGGAAAAGTGAATACTGTAACGAAGATTGGTGATATTGTCAAACCCCACTGCGCAAGCAATGTCCATGTAAATTTACATGTTTCCAAGGTTTGTTATTCACGAAATTTCGGTCCATTGTTATCTGCCTTTTTGAGGATAGTCTATTTGGAGTTGCCAGCAATCAAAGTCGAACGGACAAATAGATTGGCGGAATGTTAGCTTATCCTATAAATAGAGGAAGCAATGTAATGAAAAAGTAGAAAATGCATTATTTGAAAGTATAGAGTTGTCAGCACGGAAATTATGTTAGTGTCATGGTAAGAATAAGACACTACTCAAATTGATATGATGGAGAAATCGAGACTATTCAGGTTGTAGTTCATCCGTTAGTGTTGCTTTCTGTGGTTGATCATTTCAATCGCGTGAGTAAAACTCAAAATGTGAAACGTGTGGTTGGCGTTCTACTAGGGAGCATGAAATCAGATAGGACGCTCGATATTGCTAATAGCTTTGCTGGTAAACTTTTCTTTTTTTTTTTTGTTTTATATTTGCTTTGATTTTTTCTTTTTTTCTTTTTTTTTTCTTTTTTTTTTTTACATTTCACATCTTATCACTCGAGCATCTTTGTCGGAGTTATTTCATTTTTAGTTCCTTTCGATGAGGATGAACGAGACAAGAAAACATGGTTCCTCGATATGGATTATCTGGAGAGTATGTATGGCATGTTTCACAAAGTAAGCAATTTTTATCATCAGTAAATGAACAATCCTAAGATATGCACTCAGATATTCACTAATGAACGTGTTTAGGTCTCGATTTTTGTCCATAATCTATGAAGCATTGTTTAGGTTGCTGCACGCGAAAGAATTGTTGGATGGTATCACACAGGTCCAAAACTTTGTCAGGTTAGCAAAATTCTGATCTATTCATATCTACTCTATGTCTGTAAACTCATGAGTTCTTGACTTCTCATGAGAGAGAAGATGAAGAATAGTGTAATAGTTGTGACTGTGGGTTTGCAATAATTGGGCATGGTTCGATTCCTTTCGTTGTGTCATCTTCGTCTGCAGAGTATGATGATCATAACGGGTAGCACTGGGCTCTGAATAGGATGAGTGAAGAAACCCGGTCTGATTCTGCTCATATCTTTTTCAGAAGTTGAGTTTTTTGACTAAATATTGTTCAATTTATATGTTGATATTTTCACAAACTTCTAGAACGACATTGTGATTAACGAACAGTTGAAACGCTTCACATGTAATCCTGTTCTTGTTGTTATACAGGCTGAACCAAAAGATTTAGGATTGCCAACGGAAGCTTATGTGGAGGTACAAGAAGTCCACGATGTATGTTGACTATTTTTTGTGATTTGATTACTTATTAAAATTTTTGTTATTTATTAAAAATGGCTATTATGCACACTAATCTCTGAGTATGTATTTTTAAATCATTTTGTAAATTTTTTTTTGTTACTGCTCTTTTTATATTTTCAAACATTCTAGGATGGTACTCCACCAATCAAAACCTTTGAGCATGTTCCAAGTGAAATTGGTGCTGAAGAAGCCGAAGAAGTTGGAGTTGAACATCTTTTAAGGTGAATTTTTTTCTTTAGTTTTTGTTGGGATATGGAACAGCTTTTCACCTAAATTTTCGACTTCCAGAGATATCAAAGATCAGACCGCAGGAACTCTATCGCAAAGAATTACTGATCAACTGATGGGATTAAGAGGTCTACATGGTCAATTGCTTGATTTACAGTGTTATTTGCATGAGGTAGCTGAAGGTAAACTGCCAATCAACCATGCTGTTATCTATTATATACAGGTATTTTTCTTCTTTTCTCTGCGTTGAAGTTTAGTTGAATGTGCCATTAGATCTTTTATTGTCGAGATTTTTGGTTTTCACCAGAACTCTGTTTTTGAAGATTTCTTAGCAAGATCGATTATTTTTTTAAATAAGACGTTACGTTTTGAATAATGAACATGCTACAGAAGTGCTATCAGTTGCAGAGGGAGATAGTTGCGGTTGTTTGCCCTTAGTTGATTCGGCAATCGGAAAAAGTTAAAAAGACTCAAATATAAATATTTTCAGAAACAAAAAGTTCTTAATGAGAAAAACATTTTTTTATCATCATTATATTAACTTTTTCAATGGGAAATCCCTTTCAATCATACATTTTCTTGCTATATTGAGGAGGTACTGAATCTTTTACCCGATGTCACATCGCCACAGTTTGTTGAAGCACATAATGTGCAGACAAATGATCAATTGATGTGCGTTTATATGGGATCTCTAGTACGAACTGTTATTGCTCTACATAATCTCATTGATAATAAGGTAATTCCTGAAGTTTTTATAAATCATAAAGAGCAGTTGCTAAAAAGCATGTTTTCAATTCATGCAAAGTACAAGAATTCATTTAACAAATTTTTTTTTCAGCTTTCACTGCAAAAGAATGAAAAAGATAAGGAAAAAATTGAAGGAATAGAAAAGAAAGGTGAGAGTAAAGAAGAAAAAAAAGAAAACAAAGAGCCGAAGGACAACAAGGAAGGTGATAAAGAAAAGGAAAAAGAGAAAGGTACTAAAAAGTGATTTTTTTGATCTTGTTATTTTTATTGCTGATTTCATTGATCAGCCTTCATTTTATTGCACCTAAACTTTTTCCAATAAATCTGCAAAAATGATGATTATTTGACACGAGAAAGCAAAAGCAAATAAATGAAAAACCATGTTTATAGGTTCTTCTAAGTCTTTTTTGAGCAAGGATTTTTCATTCATTTTTGTGGTACTTTTTGGTACTCTTCCGAGAGAAGATATCTGTTTGCCAGTATATTGATTACTACAGCCGTTGTAATTATTGTTTGATACGAAGAGTGATAAATATTTCAAAAAGTCTAAATTTTATCTCCTCATTATCAAATGATAAGAAGTAGCTCACAGTACTTTCCTTAATTTAATCTATACATTTATACTTTATAGTAGTAGTAGCAGTTGTTGATCTTAACTTATTCTTGCATTTTGCTGGATATTATACCACTTAATCATATATATTCGTATGATGGTAAGTGTTATGATTACATAAAAAACTAATAAATAATGAAGACATTACTTTCAGTTCATGAGATTTCTCTATTTAATTACGGAGTCAAATATTTTTTTAATGTCGCAAGTTATTTGAATATTTAGCTTCTAAACAGATTTGAAGGATTTGACATTGCAAATTCAGTAATATTTTACAATTATTTGCTCGAAAAACGATGATCTCGGAGTTTTTATGCCATATTAGTAGCAGCTTGATTGTCAGTTATTTTGTTGCTTCAGCGATCGATGAAATAATCAATGGTCATATTCATGACATAATCTATATAAATAATAATGTAAATGTTCTCTGTTTCTGTCCACATAACTTTGCAAGTTCTTCACCGATTGCTTTCAAATTTTAACACAACCTTGTATTCGAACAATCATCCCTTTATAAAGACATGCGAACTTCTTTTACATTTCACATCCGTGACAACGAAAAGTAAGTAAGCGGACTGAATTTTGTAACCCTGCCCGCATCTTCATGAGCACATGCTATTTTTTGCATTGCCCGCGGCTAATTCTTGAAACGTTTCAAGTTCTTCACTGATTGATTTGAAATTTTCATACAGCGCTGCATTTGGATAGGCGCGTGTTTTAAATAGATAAGGCGAGTAATTTAAGTTTTTTCGTTTGTATTTGCTTTTTGAGGAATGTCGAGTCATGATAGTGCATAATCAAATATTTCGTTCAGACAATTTATGGATTATCTCCCTGATTTCTAATACTAGGTCATGTCTTGGATCGCCTCTTTGTCGGAAATGTTCGTTGTTCATTTTGACACAACGTTTCTAATCTGATTTTATGACAAAATCATTTCAAACGAAATCGGTGATTTAATATACGCTGAAAAATCCCATTCCGACGTCGACAAGAAATATAATACATAGACTTTGCAGCATAGTTAGTCATACACAAGTCTGTCAACATTATCGTGAAGCGAATAAAGCGGTTAATTATCCAACAAAATTTTTGAATTCATTCAGTCTGCCAGGGATGCCACCACATGTGCTGCAATTGAAAATCGTGCCAGTTATTATGTTGGAAAGTATTAACCAGCCAAAACTTTGCAAATGCACGCGGCTTGCAGTTAAAAAAAAAAAAAATAAATGAGCAACGTCGTAGAAACAGCAGCTTTGATAGGACTTTTCAAAGATGAAGATGTTCTCATTTCTCGCATTGCTATGATTCCGACAAATATGCTATTTCAATTCAAAAGATTACAATTCCCAATTTGATTAGCGTTTGCAATTATCATCAACAAAACTCAGGCTAATCTTTAGAATTGTGCTAATTAGATCTACGGACAGACTGTTTTTCACATAAACGATTGCATGTTTTATGTTCTAGAATTGACAAATTAGACAATCTCTTATTTACACAGTAATTTCCCCAATACGAGAAACTCAAGTTCGACAACAATTCGGGTTCAGCAAGCAGTTCAGTTCGGAGTTTCTACACCGACACAGTGACTGTTTTACAACGATACGGATCGCAATAGCAGCAAATCGACAGTCAAGAAATTTTATTTTTCTCTATAAGTAACAAAGGAAAGCATAATCCAATGATTAATTTGCTTAGATATTCTCAAATAATTTCGAGGACAATTCGGATGGAATCGATCTGCTTTAATTATCCAAATAATGCCTCGCGGAAGATCAAACTTAGGTCATCGTAATCGCATAGGACGGAAGTATTGCGATGATTAATCGCGAATAAAATGAGGAAGAACGGGCATCAGCGAACGAACGAATAAGACAAGAATTTCTCAAATGCGAGCAGACAGCCAGATATACAGCCAGACTTGATGATGCATGGTTGCGAGAACGTCGGTCGTGTTCTGCAATTTCAGATGTACTTTATTTTGAACAGAAGGAACGCGAAAACTAAGAGTAGCTGGAAGACGTCGACAAAAAATATATCAGCGTTAAACACGACTCCGTTTTCAGCAGTCACGCGATTACAATCGCCTTGCATTCCGGTACAATCCAGCTGATGATTATAGTTTGAGCCGCATGTTGTCAGTGGCACTATGAATTAGGTACGTCCCTTTTGCAAACTCTGAAATTTAATGGATAAACAAAAGGAATATGTTGCGCCGCCAGAAAAATTAAATTACTTCAACTTGAAGAACCGCTAGAGCCATTAAAAACTTTGCTTGCCGGACATATCACCGAATTAAAGCGTTTCCGACCTAAAATCAAGGAATACAACTCGTGCTTCCAAATGACGTAGTTCGGCGCAGAAATCATAACAATGCAATTTGTGCCAATTTTCAAGGTAAAAGGACAAATTTATCATAAAATTGGCTCTCTTGTTCTGTAACAGACGGTCAATATAAATTCAACAATTCAATTTAGTTGAACAATATTCTTTTCTATCAGCGACAGAGGAAAAAGTACCCACTCTGATAATTATTTGTTACGAAGAATCACTCTTTATTAATCAAAAAAACGTTTCTCAACAAGATTTATCTCTGTCATAAAGCCTCTTCACACTTATTGCTGATCTAGCCGAATAATAATAGCAAGAATCAGTCTCCAGTCCAACCAAACTACAAATCAATTTACAAAGTATCAGTCTTTTTCCCCAACACTAGAAACATGTTTTCTTTTTTCTATTTTTCCACTTGATCAGATTGAGCTACAGTAACGAGTGTACGTAAAAAGTATATAAAAATCACAGGTAGCCAACGATGTTATAAACCAGTAGCTGAAATTACACATTGACTGATGACGGTAATCATCACAGAAATATGAAAATTATTATTATTATTATTATTATTATTATTATTATTAAACATACGCGTATTCGAATACAACGTTGTGTCAAAAGTTCAAAGTAATCGGTAAGAATTTTCAGACATCTAAAATTCTGAATTAATATAGGTAAAGCGTGTGTTTAAAAACTTTCGGAGATTTAAGATTTTGAACAAAAGAACATTGACATTTTCATTTATATAGACTAATTGGATCGACCATACGGAGCCTGGCCGGATCCAGCTAGTGGAACATGATAAATATTGTCGGAAAAGTCCGAAAATTATGATCACCAAGGAGTAGTAGAGTTCAAAAAACGCGACAAACATGTTTCCCTCCAAAATACTAAACAATGGGGCAAACGTGTTTCCCGCCAAAACGGTAATCATGTTTACCACCAAAAGGAGAAATATGTTTATAAATATGTTTCCCGCCGAACCGATAGACATGTTCACCGCCAAAATGCTCCAATCAACAGAGAAATAAGGTGAGGTCGACCAATCATGTAGCAACGGATGGTAGATCAAGAAGAAGGAGGGAACATGAAAGGATATATAAGGTTCGGATTCTGCAGAAGAATCATTGTTGGACTTACTTTTTTTTTTCACAAGTTCAGTTTCCGAGTGGAATAGTTCCTACAACTCTCTGCATCAGTTCAATTATTCTGTTCACAACGACCTTAATCGACGCTTCAGCATCAGCGAATCGATAAATTCGATCGGTACGAGCAATAATTCAGCAGAAGGTCCTTGTTAGTAGCCTTCATATTCATCGTGTTTTGTCGCCTTTTATTGTCCACTATTGTAAGGTGCGGTATTACTTATAATATCGGATAAGTCAAATAAAGGCTATTGTTGACTTAATAGAATCACCACGTCAAGAAGAATTTTGGTCCAGACTATAAATTAATCAGAATTTTTTCCCAACAATTACTATCAATGGTGTAAAATCAACAAAAAAAAAAAAAAAAAAAAAAAAAAAAAAAACGTAGCATGAAAGAAATTATATAAAATAGTCATAATAAATACTCATTTTTATCATTTTGTTAGATTTTATGATTTATGATTTTACATCTTACCCGTTTTATCTCTGAAAATCCGGATTTCTACTTATTTTCGTAAGCCGAAATAAAACCTAAATGAAATGTAAGATTTACTTACGCAGTGTGACAGTACAACCGCATGATGAATTATGCCATTCTTCAAAGGTAGTGCACGAGAAGTGATTATATTCAAATTGAGCTTGAAAGAAATGTATAAATTGATGAATTTTTCACGCACGATGGCAGTTTGTATTCGTGTGAATTATTAGTTTCGTACTGGTTATTATTTATTGGAGTTGTGTCCGTTTATCACATTAAATATTAGTATTTTTGAATCTAGATTAGAATTCGAGAAGATTTCGAGAATTCATTTGAGTTCAAAGGTTTATTGACAAATTGAGAAACCAGTAATTTTAATGATTTTCATTATTTTTCGAGTCAACCTAGTGATGATCTTCCAGAGATCCAATGCCAAGAGGCCAGGTCAGTGATTCTGATTTAAAAAATCCAGATACGGACAAAGTTCTTCCAGAGGTAATTATTTGCTTCTAGTGGTAACTGTATAAGTTCTTTAGCGATAAATTTTTGGAAGAAATTAATCGAGCAAAATCTAAATTGTCAATTTTATCTTCTTACTGCTGCAATATATATTAGCAAAAAAAATTCATCAAACCTATCAGAAAGATCATAAATGAACAGTTTTTCGGTCAGTGTTTTGGTTCCAGGTCAAAAAAGTGTGCGAGAAGTTTATATTGTCCGATGATAATCTTAAAAAAGTCTCAAAAATCATGGAAGACGAAATGAACAAGGGTTTGCGTGATGAGCCCAGTAAGGTGTTGACATAAATAATAATAGTTAAACACAACATTATCTTAATGCTAATAATTTAAAGTGTGAGGTTGCAGGATTATCTTTAATTTATGAACATAACTTATGACTCAAAAATTTTTTTGTGACATTCAAACTAGAAGTTATGAAATTACAAAAGAAAAATATGTATATATTGTATGGAGTATTCTACTGCAGGCTGCTTAAAAATGTTACCATCATTCGTTCGGGCAGTTCCGGACGGTACTGAGCGAGGTGATTTCCTGGCGCTTGATCTTGGCGGCACTAACTTTCGAGTGTTATTGATTAGATTGAAAGGTGATACGGCCGAGATGACTGGGAAAGTTTATCGTATATCAGAAGAAATTATGAGAGGTGTTGGCACTGCGGTACATTTTACATTTATTTTTAAATATGCCGAAATAGTTGCAGCTTCAACATTCACAATTTGAAAGTAATATATTCAAATTCAACAGAAACAAAAAAATAAAAAAGCTTGTCTTGTTTATCGCCATTACGTTTGTCAATTTTTTTAGGATACAAAAGCTGTTTGAACTGATTGTATGATTTTTCAGATGACTGAATTATTGGACCGAATGATCGGCTGATTGATAATTAGTAGACCAAAATAACCTAAAATTTACTGATTTAAGAGGGCATTAAAAGTATCAAATTATACGAATTTCAGTTTTTCAAGAAAGTGATATATCTTTTTGTTTTCTTAAGTTAGCTAATTAACCGTAAAACAATTAATCATCCTTATCCTAAGGCTTAGAATTTTATACCGTTAAGTTTTGAAGTGAATCTGAAAAGAGTTAAAAGAGTCGTTGGTAGAAATTTTAAAGTTATCGATTTATTTCCAAGTTCTATGCTTCTTGTATTATTGGCACATATGAGAGCTGGTAGTTTTTCAATTTTTTGCTTTTTATCATCACATTACTCTAACAACCCAATAATTCTGAGGCAGTTGATATCCCGAAAAGTAAAAATGTCGATGGTATCGAGGATAGCCCCGTGATGAAATACAGATGATGAATCATTTTTTTTCAGTTGTGATGTCCAAGAAAAAAAAAAAGTTTCATTAGCAGCTTTTTGGGAATAATCTTTTTGAGTTGGGGACAAATACACATATAAAAACCTTTCCATTTATCATTTAGGAATGGACTGCATCTTTATCAAGTTAAACTAAAGATTTGTGAAATTCTTAGCGGGTGAACATATTTTTAAAACACTCAATAAATCCTTAATTCGTATTTAAAGTAGATGGATTTTCATTTCATTCAGATACACTCATCATTTCCAGTGATTTCCATTTTTTCTTTTTTTGAATAGATGGAAGGTCCTGAATTTCATGAATGAATAAATTTATCGGAAGGCAAAATTTTAAATTTATGGTTCCCCAAGGAATATTGATTAAGCTTGGAAATTTTTTTTTCTTTATTTTTTTATTTTTGAAGTATGATGAAATGATTAAATGGTTAGAATTGTATAAGATGAAGTTATCTTTACATTCCTAATCGGCTCACAATTTATCAATCAAGAAACAAGATGCAGACATTTGCGATTGAAATGATAAATAAAAAATAAACGAAGAATGCCTAGAACGTTAGCCAAACCTTTGAACTGTGAAGACATATCAGTTACTACTACGTTATTAATTTATTTAAAAACCATAAAAGCTGAGATGGACATTTCTAGGCTATACAGAAACAATAATGACTAACTTTCTTGAAGAAGTTTGATTAGTCAGCAAGATATCGTGATATCTATTATACGTACTTCTGATTCTACAGGCAATATGATTGGAAATTTAGAGGAAGATAGCTTTACAATAGAATTCTATCGATATTGCACATTCGCTCCTATGATTTACAGCTATTCGATCACATTGCGCAGTGCCTAGCCGATTTTCTAGAAGAACATAACTTGAAAAAATCGAAAGAGTTACCTCTTGGTTTCACATTCTCATTCCCCGTACAACAAGAAAATCTTACTTCTGGCATTCTTATCAGTTGGACCAAAGGTTTCAATGCAAAAGGAGTGGAAGGCCAAGATGTCGTTCAATTCCTTCGTGATGCGTGTGATCGGCGGAAGGTATGACAGTTTCTATCTAATATTTAATCTTTTGCTTACTTGTTTAATATTAGCATGTTATTCATTCATTAGACCTACTGAATATACAATTCTGAGTATTTGTTCTCGAAGATAGCAATCGTCAGCTCTGTTCACTTGCATACATTCATTTCTTCATTTTCATCAAACTGTCTGTTTAGGCTAATAATTAATATATAACTCAGATTGATAATTTCATTTATGGATGTATTGTTAAATTTAGGATATCAATATCAATGTAGTAGCGCTGCTTAATGATACGGTTGGTACATTGATGGCATGTGCCTTCAAGGAAAACACTTGCCAAGTCGGCGTTATTCTCGGTACTGGCACAAATGCTTGCTACATGGAAAAGCTATCCAAATGTCCAAAATTCCAAAAATATGAGTTTGACAAAGATAAATACCCAAAAGAAGTTAGTCGCAAACTATTTGATTGATTTTTTTTTTGACTAAATTAAATTCGAATGACCAACACTTTCGAAGTTTAGCTTTTTTATCGATTAAAATGTGTTTTAGATGATCATAAATATGGAGTGGGGAGCTTTTGGGGACAATGGCTGCATAGATTTTCTTCGCACGGAATTTGATAAAGATGTCGATAATGGATCCATCAATCCGGGCAAACATTTGTAAATTTTCTCTTATATGATTTTTTTTAAATATTTTGTAAATAAAATGCAATTAGAAAATGATTTTTCTTCTATTTTTCTGGAACACGATTATCATTTAAAATGAGTTAATTCATAGAACATATTTAAAGCTTTGAAAAGATGATTTCGGGGATGTACATGGGAGAGCTTGTGCGCCTTGTTCTCGTGAAACTTGCAAAGGACAAAATGCTCTTTGGTGGTGATTATGAAGCTATATCAGAGCCAAATTGTTTCCCAACCAAATATGTCTCCGATATTGAGGAGTTCAATTTTTTCTTATTTTTGTTACTGCTTATGGATTGTCAGATCATTTTCACGTTACTTAAATCAAAATGATAAAAATGGTGATGTAAAAGTGAGATATTCATTTATCTCCTGTTTGCCTCATATTTTTTTTTTTTTTTTTGTTTTTGAGCAATTTGTATGAATAAAGAATAGCAAAAAGTTAGCTCTTTTATTTTTGTTCTTGATTTCTCAGTTTTTTCCTAAAAATTCTCTGTATTGTCATTTTGTGACTTATTTAGACAAAAAGGTCTCGGGGATTTACGAAGAACGCTTCAAATTTTGCAACAAATTGGAATTAATAAAATAAGTGATAGTGACTGCCTTCATGTTGCGTATGTCTGCGAAGTTATCAGTACTCGGTACTTTTTTTTACTCCATGAACTCGTTTTTTGATTTTTTATTTTTAAACTATTATTTTTTTATCTTTCAAATGTTTTATTTATCTTTCCATCTTTCGTTACTTCATATCATCATTATTTCCTTGCAGAAAATATATATAATCTAAAGTGACATTCTTATTACGACATTTTTCACACTAACCAAATTATTTCTCCAAACATTTTAATTTCATTCTTTGCTGTAAATTTTATATTCGAAATGTATTATAGAAGTTTTAAGGAATAAATTGATAAGAAGTAAATATTAGGACTGTCAATAATTTTGGCAAATATGAATCAGTCAGATCAAATTTACCACTTTATAAATCAAACTTAAGAAAGATTTTTTCTCGTTAGAGCATTGATTGCTACTAACGGGGTAAATAGTAATTAATTATGCAATTAGTCCTTTTAGGGCTGCATATCTTACTGCAGCAGGTATATCGTGTCTTTTGACTCGCATGCAAAAACAGTTTGTAACAATAGGAGTCGATGGATCAGTATATCGATTTCATCCGAAATTCGGCAAAATTCTCGATGCGAAAATCAACGATTTGTTACCAAAAAATCTTGATGTATATTCAAGTTTTCTGCGAAGTTTTAAATTTCATTAATTTTAATTTGTTTTTTTTTTTTGAATTTCAAAAAATTACTCGTTGAATTTGGATGAGTTTCATCTGTGTGTGATACAGTTAAGTCGGAGAAATAGCTACTATTCAGTAGTGACATCCAGCAAAGAAGCTCCTGTTGTCATTCTTCCTGAATTTCGTTGAAAATTTCACCAAACAAGCTTTTCAGTACCAACTGATGCTATCAGAAGATGGAAGCGGTCGTGGAGCAGCACTTGTCGCTGCTGTAGCTGATCGGATCAGCAAGAAACGTGGATAAAGTCTAGTGAATGCTGAAACAGAATATCATCAACATTATCGATAACTTTTTGCTCACTGTTCTAAATAACACACAACCAGTCTTTACACCTACTGATAAATTCTTATCATTTCATTTTTTTTGGGAAATGCTTTTAGCTGGATCAAAAAGATCACCATCATTCTAGTAGATCATCTCTTGAAATCTACACTTGGTTTTGGTTAATCCATCTCAAGTCTCAAATATCGATTACTTCATCGATTATTTTAGCCACTATTTTATCCAGAAATTATGAGTGGAAACCCATGTCATGTGCACACGGGTAAATGTTAATGCAAAGTATTATTTAAAAAAAGAATAATTAAAATTGGTTACAAAATGTTTACAATTTGAAATGAACAGAACTACCTGCACTTCGCTTTCTGTTATCTGTTTTCCTGATTTTTAGCAGTAAAAATTAAGTTTCGAAAAAAAATAAGGAAAAAGACATGATATGATAAAACTGATCCAGCTCATTAATGTTGCTGTTTCATATACTGGAATCTTTGACACATGATGGACAAGCAATTCAAGGCAAAAATGCCTTATCAGCAAATGTTATTATTTGATATGTCAAATCTTTTCACTTGAATTGATTCGAGACTCAGTTTCAATTCTCAATTTTAACTATAGTAAAATTTTATATTAACACCCTCTACAAACAATCTACAGAGCCAAATCTACAATCAGCAAAGGATGTTGTTGCTTGATACGTCAAATCTTTTCCACTTGAATTGATTCATTCGAAACTCATTTTCAACTACAGTAAGATCTATTTTATATGCTCCCTCTACAAACTCTTGAAAAATGGAAGTTAAATTGTGATCACAGAAAAGATTATAATTACGGAATTAGGAAAGACAATGAAAGTTATCATTTTCTTTAGCCGTAGGGATGAATCATCAACAAAAAGACTGATCTGATCAGCATATAAAGATGAATTATTATGATCTTGCAAATAAAGGAACAGTTGCCTTCAGTCAAGAACAATAAATGTTGTCAATGATGATGTGCAATTGCAATCGCTCATAACTTAAGGAATCATACTTTAGTTTTTTGGTACTGACAGCTAACTAGAGACAGAAAGTTTGAAGTTTTACATCATAGTATCCAGAACAACATCACAGTAAGATAGATGGCAAAATCGTTTTATGTTGAATTAAATGCCTTCTTTTATCTATTTAGTGGTATGATGGATCACTGAATCCGTATCATATTGAATATAGGTTTGATATTTCCCTTTTACGCCATTTGTGTGATGTAAAACATGCAGAAAAAAGTTGAAAAACAAAATAAATAGAAAAAAAAAATGAAGATCAATTTCCTAACTTTAGCCAGAGATGTTTGCTTAAAAGAAGCTTGCTCGACAATTAACATTTTTGCTGTAATTATATTAATTATGGGATGGACATCATAGATCATATGTAGTGGATTCGGAAATAGCATTAACGAAACATTAGTTTTTTGCATGAAATTTGCTTCGATATGCAAATTTCCATTTTTTTAACTTGAAATATGAAACCTCCAGCTACTGGTTCATTTATAAAGGACTGCAGGACATGTTGTGATGGTGTGTTTCTCATAAGTGATTGTTGTAAGGTTTACAAGTTTTATCGCGGAATTTGATTTAGAGCTTGAAGTGCAATGTTTGTCACTTTAGAAGAATGATTCATAAAATCAATGAAATATAGGTTTATATAGAAAGAAATAAATTTTATGACAAATTATTTTTCAGCACGAAAGAAATTTATGCGGTCGGCAGCTACTTCGCTTGTCTTAATCATTTATTTGATTGAATTAGTAAGCTTTTTGCATTTATTACAATTCCGTATTGTGGAATAAATTAAAGGTACAAATGCTTCCAAGAAACCTGCACCAGCGGTCCTTTGATTTTCTTTCCTTAAATCAAAAAGTTCAGGAAAAATTGGATGATAAATCATTATAGATTACTTGGAAATACTTTTGAGTTCTTGTACATCTGGCTGTTTTTACATGCGTATCTGAAGAGTATTTCCAAATTTTAATAGAAATATTCATTCTTTGTAAAAATCTGAATGCTATTAAAATGTGCAGATCATTCGATTGACTCGTTCAGAATCTTTCTGTGATCAGCCTAGCACTGATTACTCTCTGCTTTTTAAATCTATTATTATTAGTTCACCAACCTAAATTCCACTTCAAAATTAGGCTGAATTAATAATAAATTAAATATGTGCAATTAAAGTGAAGAACTTTTAGCTTTGTGTTCAATGTCAGAGAGACACTAAACTATCTGATCTGATTATTTCGCATGAAATCCGAAGAATTCGGCGATTTTCAAAACGTGAAATTGAAGATGTTATAAAAGGTCCAGCAGGTAAGAAAGGACCACAAGGTCCACCAGGTCCGACAGGTCCTCCGGGACTACGAGGAGAAAAAGGACCACCCGGTGAACGAGGTGAGCGTGGTCCACCTGGCTTGCCTGGTCCAAAAGGTAAAAGCCAAAAGAATTTGGGTAAGCTTTTCTTATCAGTTGTATTTTGAACAATTTTTTTTTAAATTCCCAAATCTGGAGAAAATAATTTCCAATTAATTAAATATTATTCCTTAAAGTATTTGACAATTTCTAAGGCTAGTAGAATTCAAACTAAAATTAATTATGATTGAAAATATTCTTTTAAGAGAAACCAGTAATGATTGGAATAGCAGGGGGCGCATTGTTTGCATGTGTACTAGCAGTGGTAGTCTTCGTCTTATCTGCAACCAGAGTGATCTTGAAAAAATCTGAAAATGTTGAGGAAGAGCAATCTAAACAATCCAAGTAATAACTGAAGAATTCCAACATAATGATGTCAACATAGGGTCAAAATAGTTTTGCTCGCACAAGAAAGAACCATTTAAAGCTTAACACTAAGCTCAATCTGTTTTATTTATAATAGCTATTTACTATTCTGTATTTCGAAATCATTGAAGTAAAATGTTCAATGAAATTGTTAATTAAATAAATTCTAACAATGGTGACAACAAATGATATTTCTTGATAAAGGAAAAAGAAGGCACTTTACAAGAAAAATCAGTTTCTTCTGTTCTTTGGGAATCTATCACTCAGAAATAAATCGGAAAACTTTTAGAATTTTTTTTCCGAGGTACTAATCGAATTTATGGACGATTCCTTTTTCCATTTCCAAGTTTTAACAAATCTTAAAAATATTACAGCAATGAATAGATGATTTAACTTCATAGATGGCTCAGAATAACAATGGTCAATCAAATTAAAGTAATATAAAAACTCACTAGAATTTAAATTCTGGAAGGGAAACAGTGAAGAAAAATTCTTCTTGCATGAAACGAATTAAATAGCAATTGCTTTCAGCAATTTATGTATTTCAGATGACCATTTAAATACATATAGTGCATATTGATAGCTAATAGTGAAATATCGTGGAATGGAAATATTCTTCTAACTACATTATTGCATTTTTCAAGTGTTTCGGAAAAAATCATACATATTAATCACTGTGAAAATTTATTTTACTATAAAAATCAAAATGTTTAGCTGCATTGGGCATGTGTATTTTCTAAGACATTAGTTAATATTGTTAGTCCAAAGTTAAGACACTCATTAAGATTTATTTTAGTTCATTAATTTTAGCATAATTTGGAAAAATTTAATTACATCATCGATTCTTCAAAAATATTCGTAGAAATCATGAACCAATCATATGAGTCCGCTCTCGTTCTCCAAGGTGACTATATTGAGACTTCCAATAGTTTTCTTTTTCAATTCGACATATGTACTTTTCCCATCGCTCACTGCATTATCATCGATACCTGGCAACGTAGATTTACCGTTATTTGGCTTTGACCTGAAACTTCGACTACAACTCTACCATTCTCAAAAGAATTATAAAAATAGTTAGAAATGATTAAGTAGAGGATCATAGTAAGCTAATCTGTTGGTTCTAAATTTTTTTTTTAGATCTAATTAATTTACATTTTCAACTGGCTATTCAATAGATTTTTGGTCGCCTAGAAGATCAAAAATAGGTTGAAAAGTAAACTATAAGATTCAATAAGTACAACGAATTACAAGAGATTTACAAATGAAAAATTGAACTTACACGGGGAATACAATAGAGAATGTTTTTGTTTTTTTGAAAATATAATAAATTATAATGAATAGAATTAATATAAGTAGAATAGCACCAGCGATGATTGAATATTGCTTCAAATTATCATCCATCAATGACGTTTTTCCAAATAATTTCTTCGCTTACTCCTGTCGGCACATTTTACTCTCTTTTTGTTCTTGTCTGAATATTTGACGGATATATATCAAAAAAAAAAAGAAAAGGAAGTGCGAACTCCTTTGATAGGCACTAAAATTCTTGCTGGAATTTTTGTGAATGGATAAAAAAAGGTAAGGTACAAAGTACAGAGCATTTAAGGCTGAAGCATGAATTATTCGCAGAATCAAAATAGCGAGATAAAGAGATTTCCTTCATTTTAAAAATTAAGATGCAAATACAAACAATGTATGCTAAATTATCATTCAGTGAACAGTATAATAACTTCAACGACATCCCATACAGTAGTTCTGAACTCTTGACATGACTTTTCTAAACTGAATGAATATAGTAGTAACCGAACTAGAAAATCCTCTTTCCGACTGCTTGGATAGAAATACCGCGGTTAGGAAAATCTGCATTACAGATCGTTCATTTTTAGAAATAAAAGAATTGGTCTAAATGAGAGCATTAACATAAAATTTTTGAGAAATTTTCGTAGTGTGAATCTGTAAGAAAAAAAAATTTATAAAAAGAGTCAATGCATCAAATATCTCGCAACATTTATCGATTGACCAAATCATTGATGCACTTCTACAAATTTGAGAACATTTGTTTGTATAAAATAATGCTTTTTTTTTTGCAGCAGCAGCCAAGAAAATTGAGCCTAGTCATCGATTTTCGGTGTACTTTTGAAGAAAATTCTATTTTTCTAAAGTAACAAAAAAAGAAAGAAAGTCGTATCACTTATCAAATAATAAAAAAATAGCACATGATAACACCGACGGTTATCATAAACAATGGTTTAAAAGAATTTGAGTCAAAAGAACTCATTAATCAATCAATAGATTAATTTTAAAGCACAGTATGCTTACACTCTTAGAAAATCTATCATCGCTAGAAGTCAAGAAATTTTAGATTTTTAGAAATTTGGATCGAACTAATAAATTGTCGCACCAAGTAATGATTAGAACCAAAAAACTCGTTTTACATAATAGGAGTTTCGTTTGTCTTAGATAAACTATCATTCAAAAGATCAACGATTAGAAAATTTGTTTTTATACGATTGGAACAAATGTATTTCGAGGCTTAGCGAATCGCCAAAATTACAGTAGATTTGAAAAGAACTGTCTGATAGTGCTGTAAAAATCCGTCAAATTTTATTTCGAAAAGTGAGATTTAATGGCCAAATATCGGGAGGATGAATAGAAAATAGTTGAGAAATTTTCATCGTTAGAAGTTAAAGCGCATGATATTTATTACAGTAAAATTTTGTCACTGATGCATCTAAGAAGTCTACGACAAACAAAAATCTGTGAATTCGATTTGACCAGATTAAAAGAAATCAAAGCAATTTTTCAAATATTTCAAGTTTAATCACTAGACCATTAATTTTCATCTGAAGCGATGAAATTTCGCAAATTACAGTTCGGTACAACATAAATGTGAATATATCGATCTTCTGAATGGTTTTAATGATAAGATTGTGAACAGTAACTCTTTTATGATTTTTCGATTTCTGATAACAACCCGAACAAATGCTCACATTAGCAACAGGAAACACTGAGTGCTCATAACAGTGACTAACTTCTTGTAATTATTTATAGCATAATTAATTGCTACAATTATGTATTACTAGCAACCTTTGAAGCTATAAGAAAATTTTCACTGAACAAAATTAATGGCTAATTCTCCCTCCAGATCAATCGGCTATCTTGGATATTGACTTTGTGCCAAAAGTTTTTCCAACCTGAGAAAAAAATAGCATAGAAAAGGTCTAAAATTATTAACTTAATACTGCGAAAGATTAACTCTCCTGCGGGTTGCAACGGAGAAAACGTAAATCACGGTTCTTACTAGCCTGATCTCAAATAATATGCCACACATTTGACATGTCAGCATCATAACAGCTATAAGCACACACTGTTTCTTAAATATTTTGCAGAAACATGTGGATTTGTGAATCAACTTCTCAATTTTAGTGGAGAGCAAAAAAATGAGTGAAGTGCGCTAGGACAAGAATTGCTTGAATGATTGCGTAAAGTTAGCTGCCCACATTTTTTTAAATATCCAACCAATAAATATGTAATGTAAAAAGACATTAATCCAACATTACTATCTCTCCTATTATCATCACTTGTTGTCGTTTCGGAACTCATTTTGGAAAGGAAGACGAATGATAAATTTTTTCATGGGTTTTCAGTTAGCTTCAGAATCAAAATTTATTGTCACCTCAAGAAGTAGAAAAATTCTAATTATTTTCTAATTACAAATCGAGATTGAAAGGAAGAACTTTTATGTTGGAAATAGAAATTAAAAGCACAAAATATAAATTCAGTGTCAGCTTCTTGCAAATCTTATTAAAAACATAACGGTCAATAAAATACGTTTCCAAATTAAGGCGCAAATGATGAATGGATCATAGCTGCACATTGGGCTTCGGATCATGTGATTTCACGTATCAAATTGTTTTATTCAATCAAATCATTGATTTGTTTTTTAAAGCCGTTTGACTTTCATCGGTTTCTGACTGTCAATTTATTAGCACAATATCTTGTTTGAGCTACCGTAAACCTAACCTGTTCAACTATGGCCAGACTATCTTTGTAAGACTTTCAAACTTATTCCAAGAAAATTTGGAAAATGACAATGTTTAATTTCAAACTTTGAATATAAGACAAATCTCCGCTTGGCTTTTTTGATCAGAAATTATTCTTTGTAACAACTTTTATTCTTGTTAATTTTCTTAGAAAAATACTACTACAGAATGGAAAACAGAGTTTTCATGATGTAGAAACATGTAATATTAATCAGTAGAACTGTCAGGAGACAAAAATACAAGAGACAAATTAATGTAATAAAATGTGGATTATTCCTTGTAGAGCGATAACAATGAATGAATGCAACGATCAGCATTTGCGAAATGATTAGTGTATCGAGAAGGGCAGATCTGGGTTATCGCTACGATATCATCCAATGTTAAGAATGCTCGAAGGGTATTGCACCAGCAAGAATAACCAACCCATCATCAAATTGATATTACGCATTGCAAACATATCGCTATATTTCTCTTCATTTTCTTTCGTTTAAAACCATTCAAACTAGCAGAAATGGTTAATTATCAGAAGTTGGTGACATATGTGACAATCCCTGCACTTCATTCATATTCAATAAAAATGATATTGATAGAGCGAAATAGTACTGCAAGACTATCTTTTCTAAAAACTCATTCTTTTGAATTGCTGGACAAAAAATGATCCTATCCACATTATCATTTTAAAAAGCTTGCAAAAAAAAAAAGAAAAAATATGACCGTCGAAGTACAAATACTGAGGCTAACTAGTAATAAATTTTTTTTACTTATTAAATAATTTTATATCGTAGTATTTGCCATAGCTCAAGCTGCCTTTTAAATCAAAAGTGTCATTATTTCAAGAAAGCAAATAGTGAACGAACAATTCGCTAATGAGCTAATCATTGCAAAAGTAATCGATATTTTGCTGGATCAATAAAAACAATCCAGATTGAAATGAATTTGATCGAATTGATCAATCAGTTGTTAATAGACCTCTTATACTATCAAGCATTCTTGCTGTCGTGATGAGGAACTTAAAATGATGGCATTTTTGATGAGCCACGATATTGATTCATGTTTTCAAAAAAAAAAAAAAAAAAAAGAATTTCCAAGATATAAAAAGCATTTAAAAAAAAGGAAAAGAAGTCAGAAAAGTTGTCAAATAAACAAAAACAAAGATATTAAAGCCAGATGATTTCAAAACACCAGTATTTTGATTTGAAATACTACACCTCATGTGATTTTTCCAATACATTTCTCATCTTTCACTTCACTTCATTTTCTTCATTATAATAACAATATAATAGCAATGATATTCGTGATAATATAATGGATATAATACTTTCTATCGTGAATATAGAATTTTATAGTATTCGATCTCACTATCATTTTTATTTTGTATCCAGGTTGTGGCACTCATACAGTTGCATGAATCGTTGTTTTGCAAGTTTTTCCAGAAACAACATCCAAAATATGTCTTAAAAAGATAGTTAAAAAATTTCAGAGAATTTATTGGAAATTCATCTTGAGCAATGTGGTAATGTTTTAAAATTGATTTCAAAATGTACTGAAAGTCATATTTATCCCGAAAATCAACAATTGTCATCAAGAAGTCTTGTAAATCAATCCTTTAATTAACATAAATTGAAATTGCGATAGCAAGAAATTTTGCGCTTTGCTACTGTAATTATTGACAAAATTGAGATTATTGATTAATATATTCTTAACTTAACTTGGTGATAATAACATAAAAATATGTAAATTTTCATTATCATGTGATTTGAAAAAGAATATGCCTTTCTTGATGTGTACATAAGCGGTTTTTGAGGCCAATTTTTTTAGGCCAATATATTCAAAGGCTGTACACGATATTCTTGTCGCAGTTTCCGTTCATGTATATAAGCGTATGCAGTCGAACTCTTGGCACTGCTGTGATAGAAATATTAAATTTCTAAATCTCTAAAAAACCAAAATTTAAATTTTTATTTAAAAAGACTTGCTTGCCCTCAAGTATTTTATTTTTAAGAACATTTAAGCTATGAAACATGGAATACATCGGAACTTCAGCATAATGAATTTGATTGATTGAAGTGACAGCATATGGATTTGAAAATAACTTCTTGTAGTAAATTTTAAATTTATTGGCACCAAATATCTCATACATAAAAATATCGTATCGTTTACTGAAGTCTTTAGAAAGGCAAGATAAAAAAAAACGGATGTGTAAAATATACGGAAAGATTCGTCGTATTAACTCATCATTTGATAAGAGATCTGACAATCAGAAATTCCGCAGACGGATAGTTCAAATTTAATATTTGTCTAGAGAGCATTAAAAAAAATTTTCCTACTGAACAATGCCCAATTTTGTAGAGAAATTGTAAACACTTTCCTGGCTTCTCTTCGGATTCAGTATTATATTATCTAACAATATAGTTCCCAATTTACAGGAACTGAAAAGACTGAGACTTGCCAATGGAAATACCTGGGAAAATTTTATAATTTCTCATTTTTTCATTTAAGGTACATATGCAGATACCTCTTTCATAATTGCCTAATTTTCATCACAATTCCATTAAAGGCATATCAAAATGTTTAAGAACACTTATTCCTCATATCGCTAAATTCACAGAACTTCTATTTTGATGACTGCGTCGCCTTGCTTCCTTCATCACAAGCTGAAAATATAAATATACCAAATATTTTGGTGACAATGATCAAGAAAAAGAATTTGATGATTTATGGATTTATCGGAGAATTTATTTAAATTTTATTCCCCGCTTCATGCGCATTCTTTGCAATAACTTGACGAAAATAAGTTGAAAAAAGTTATCAATTGTCCTTTTCTGAAAAGCATGAAAGATTTCCTGTCCACGCAGTTTTTGTACGTAAACAACGCTTGACAAGTTTTGTAAATTTCTCATTTCATAGTTGTGATGTTGGGATAAAATACAGAAATTTGAAATATAAAATTAAAAGAGAGAGAAAGCAACGATTTAAAAACCGGAATGAATGTGTAAATAAAAACATTAAATTGATACATTATGATGATTAGATCATTAGGAATTTCGCAGCTGAACTGACATTGCAATCAAAAATCATTTGAAACCAAAGAACATAGCGTTAAATGTAATAGAAAACCTGCTCTCGATTTAGACATTTGGAGAATATATGCAGGCAAAGCATGATTTATGAAAAATTTTATTTTGAAAAAGATTTATATAATTATTTTTTTAAAAACTACCAAAATATTACCCAGGTAAAAAGTAAAAACACAAAAAAATATCGACAGAAAAAGATAGATATCACATAAAGGATGATCAGCAGACAAAAACAAAGCAAAATAAAATATCATTTCAAAAAAAAAGTGAAAACAAAATCAAAACAAAATCTAAATAAAATCAGAAGGTTTAATATAACTAATAAGAGGAAAAAATTAACCAGAAAAATTCCCGTGCCAATATTAATAGGAAATATTAAGGCCCATAATCTCCAAAAATTTAGTATGAAACAAAGGCCAAAATTGATAAGATCAGAAAAGAAATATCACCATTTAAAAGCCAGACCAACGTATTTTTACTAAAGCCAGACCAACGTATTTTTACAAATTCAAGCAAATAAAGGGAAATTTTCATATTTTATTTAGAAATATCATATATCTTGGATGTCTCATGTCGAATAAATGACATTCAAAAAAGTGAAAACTGATAATACATTTTTCCACTTCACTTACTCGATATTCTTGACAATGCGTAGTTAAAGAAAAATTTGTTTTATTCAATGTTAAACAGAATTTCAAGACTTTCAAAATTCATTATCTTCAAAAGCTTTAGCAAAATTTAAAATTTAATTATCAGCGCTTATTAAGTTCTTCATGCTCGCTGTATTTTCAAACGTTTTGAATCCACTGAAATATAATTGCCAGGATTTGTATAGACACGAAGTGTTGAGCCATTAGATAGTTTTGCATGTTTATATTCCGCACTATTTATTGTCCGTATCCATGGTTTGTTATAATCTGGTGAAACTGAATACAGCTTTTCTTGAGGTAAAACTTTTCGTTTTCGCGAGTAACTTCCGATTCTAACGCAATCATAATTTGATAAAGCTCTGCTTGTCATCTCAGCAAGATGTGGCTGCGTCCTCACAGTTGCATTTTCATTCCAAAACGCAACACGCTTCTCTTTGCGTGTTAGTGAATTATTCTTGAATGCCATCGGATGATTCACCGAACTAAATATATTGTTAGAAAAAAATTCGATTTAATGCAGTAAAATGTAATAATTTTATTTGCTCTTCTCTAATTTGAAAAAAAGAAAAGAAATGCAAACTTAAGAGCGGAAGCATCTTCATATTCTTCTTCTTCATCGCAAAAATCAACATCAAATTTGTCAGTAACAGAGCTCACAAACTGCAGAAGAGATCTCGAACGCCCTTAAAATACTTTTTGTTATTATTCTCAGTAATTTTGACTCAATATAGATCCAGCAATTAAATTTTTTTCAGGAAATCTTACAGACTTGCATGGTTCTGAATCATATCGTCATGTTTCGACGTAATTTTCGGATTGGCAACTATCATTTTCTCTAACACACTTATCTCTCTAATGATATTTAAATGAATTACATTTAATGAAAATAACAAACTGACTTCAATTAATTTTTTATGAATTATTTCAGTAAATAAAAAAACAAATATTCCCGTTCGTATAAATATCGTTCCCTTTAAATGAATAAACCATAAATAATTGACCTGCAAGCGGGGGATTTCGTTTTGGTTGAATTGCTGGCGTTGTAATTTGTTCCGTTTCTTCTTCATTACGCTTTTTAGATAAAGGTGACAAATTCGGTGCAACGAGTAAACATGCTGAAAACATCAACACTGCAAGGCAGGCACCAGCATGCATCTTTCGTTTCGATCCATTAGCAACCATGCTTTGTAATTTTCGAAGCTGCGACAAATACGTTGAATTTAATGTTTTTAGATGTTCCACCTGTAAACTAGTTGTTATCCTAATGAATGAAGCACTGACATAAAGTATTAGAATAATATGTGAAGAAAAGAGAGATAAAGTTATTATTTTTCGTCCCTCAATAATGTGAAATCTATTCGTTCCTCAATAATTTTAAATCTTTTCGTCTCAGTAATATGAAATTTCAGTTAAACCAGCTTGATATAAAACCCTCATTTTTTTTTTTTTTTTTTCCAGTTGAAGACAATTTCAACAGTAATCATAAATGAAGGAAAATTGAATAGAGCAAACAGATATTGCCTGTTTCTTCAGTTCTTCGTTCTCCTGCGTACAATTCTCTACGCGGTCCTCTAGTGCTTCAATATAGTCCTGAAAGCTTTTGTAATACAGTCAAGGTAAAAAAAAATATCAAGAAATAGAAATTTCGATAATTAATTACTTGTTTTTTCTTGCGACTTGTCTGAGCTGAATGTTTGTTTCGGATTTTTCGGCGTATACGCTTTAATTCTCTTTCTTCTGCTTTTGTTAAAGGGTAATATTCTGGCAATCGAATCCCTTCTTTTTTGCACAATTTTTTTTCCTCGTCAGTCAATACAAGTGGTGGATATTTTCGTTTTTCTAAAAATATTTTTAAAAAAAGAATATCAAGGTTATACTTTGAAAGAAAGATAACATATAGGTTAAGATAAAAATAAAAGGAACAAAGTATGTGAATATATATTTTGATATAATATTATATAAAATGAGGGAATACCAGAAAAAAAATACCTCCCAGACCAATTCGAGTAACTGGTAGTTTTGCTTTCTTCTTAATTTCAGTTGCACTGAATCGATTCGCTTTATGGACTGGAACAATCGAAAGAGAGGAGCAAACTGTTTTTAAAGCATGTTCTAAATAAATATATGAACATCATCAACTATCAAAATATCCAGCCGATGAATGAATTATAAGAAATATACCTGTTTTAATCTCCTTTTGTGGCAATGGTAAAAAGTTTTGCTCGCAATCCCAATCTTCAAGAATTTCTCTGCTTGCTTCCTAAATATCGAAATGAAACAAAGGAAACATTTTTGCAAACTTCTGTGCAACATGAGAATACTAAAAGCAGAAAACTAAAAATCGAAGCTAGTGAAATAAATGCAGAAGTACTTGAAGTACGTCAAACTGTTCCTCGGTATTCTGCAGAAATGAAACTTCAGAGCTGCTCCTCTCATATATCGAGGACACGGTCGATTCCGCTAAAAACGAATTATAATGAGGGCCATTATTCGAAATCCAATTCATAATTCAGTAAGATAATAACAACTGCAGAGTTAAATAAAAACAATTTAACGGTGACAAACTAGAAATGACCCCATAATAAAAAATGATCCATCTGTCCTCATGAAAACCTACTTCGTACTGAAGCATAGGAATGTTCTTCAACAATATTCTCTTGTGTATCCAACTGCGAGCACAAACTATCCAGTAAACAATTCGGATCATCCAAATACGGCATTGCAGATGTATACGACCCATTCGATTCCGGATTATTTTCGACAAGAGTAAGATCATCATCCAACATAAATGGGTTGTAAACATCTGCGGAATCGCCACCAGATAACATCAGATCTGTGTGTGGATCTGTTAATATCATATCCAAATCGAGATCGAATGATACATCCGCCATTCTACCTAAAAAGATTAAGAATACCTCACATTTCTCCACTTCCAAACCTTCGAGTATTTTCGGAAACTAAATAATTCAAAAGTTGAGAGCGCACAGAAATATCACGTATGCAACAAATGATATCACCTTTTCCAGAATGCAACAAAGATTTTACTGAATAGATGAACATTTCTTGATAAATGAAAGAAAAACAAATTAATGTATACAAATGCAGCTAACAGCATATAAAGAATATTGACAATGAACGAATTCATATAAATATAGAATATGTGATCGAGAACAATGGCAGCAAAATTGAATAGTTGATCTCTGATCAGCATTAATTATAAAGTAAATAACTCCAAATAACAACAATAAAAAATATAAATGTAAATGAAATGGCATAAAAATAATGAACAAATTGAGAACAATGGTCTGATACGAAATTCACGTAAATCAACTGATAAGTAATACTAATACTAAAATAGTTAAAATAAAATTATTTAAAAAATGATTTCCGAAATTGATATTCTCCATTTTCTTCCCCAGGAAATTGAATAAAAAAACTAAGTCCAATATATTTATCAACTAACAATAATAAAAGAATAAAAAATCAAATCATAACTATATGACAAATCAAAATTAGAACATAAGTAAGTTGTACAACACATTAATTTTTTCTTTTTAAGTTGATCTCTGATCAGCATTATTTATGAAGTATATAACTCCAAACAACAATAATGAAAAATATAAATGTAAATGAAAAGGCATAAAATAATGAACAAATTGAGAACAGTGGTCTAGTATGAAATCTCGTAAATCAACTGATAATTTGATGATTTGAACATACAAGATTTAGTGAGGTATGCGAATATATATATATATATTGAGTTAACAAGAGATATTTATTCATTAACTAAACTTATTGACTTTTTTAATGCAAATTTGTTTTTTTCAAAATTTAATAGATAAGATACTTTAACGTCTAAATTATTCAGTGAAGACAAAAACAATACTGTCTACAAAAAAGAGGTCATACAGAAAATGAAGAAGACAATTTTAATAAAAGAAAAACCGAATTAAAAGGAAACTAAGATGACCTGAACAGGAATCGAAACAGGGACACAAGGATTTTGGCTCTATCAACTGAGTTACTGGTCAGCAAAGTAGTTTATAGATGATGACAGGAAAAATAGGAGAATTTGGAATGTTTTATTGAAATGACTCAAAACCTAATGAATTCTCGATTATTTGTCTACGAAATATTTGATTGATTTTTCAAGAATATTGTCTTCCATCGCAAAATTCGAGAAAAAAAAAAATCAACCATGACAAATCAAATAGTTGTCTAAAAGTGATAGCAACAGTTTAAAGCTCTGCAAGCATGAAGTGAAAAAACGAGACAATGAATGTTAAATCGGATCCATCAGTAAATTAATTCTGTGACGGTGGTACATAACTCGGCTGCGAACTTACAAAATAATCGTCGAAAAAGTGGAAAAGATAATCGAAAGTTGGTCTTCGATCAGGTATCTAAAATTATGATTCTTGACTTGCAAGATACAAAAAATAAAAATCAAAAGAAAACTATCTTAAATATGAATTGCAAAACCTTAAATGACATTTTTTTGGAAAAGACAGTAAAAACATTCAAATAAACAATGAAATATGAACCTTATCCCAACATTTTAACATAACTTCAGTATATATTTGTTCAGGGCATCCACGAGGCAATGGCATACGATAGCCTAACTCTACTTGTTCGATTACTTCACGATTATGCATTCCTGAAAAATTTTCGAATACACATTAATAATCTGATTCAAATTGTATACTATCGTTTAAAAAGTCTGGAAAATATCACTTTTAACTGATTAAATGAATAAGAATAACTCTTAAACATAATATCCATAAGAAATCTTAATTTCATAAATTAACAGGCAATAGGATATATTGTAATATTTAAAAGACTTCATTGTTTTAAAAAATACCTGGATAAGGTACTTGACCCTTCGTAATAATCTCGTATAAGAGAATTCCGTAAGACCAAACATCGGATTTTACGGTAAAATTGCCGCATGTTGCCGCCTCTGGTGCAGTCCATTTTATTGGGAACTTCGCCCCTGTTCTCGCTTCATAGATATCTTCTTCCATTAGTTTTCGTGCTAACCCAAAATCAGCAACCTAGAAAATAAACAGCGCATAATAATGCACAGCATTACTGTTATCTAGCCAAGTACATGGAGAAAGCAGAAAACAGAATGAAACTCGCATACTTTAACAACGGGAACTCCAGAAATTTTGTCACCAACTAATACATTTCTGGCAGCAAGATCTCGATGCACTAATTTT
This sequence comes from Onchocerca flexuosa, assembly GCA_002249935.1. Classification (NCBI taxonomy): domain Eukaryota; kingdom Metazoa; phylum Nematoda; class Chromadorea; order Rhabditida; family Onchocercidae; genus Onchocerca; species Onchocerca flexuosa. The sequence goes on along the minus strand of KZ269999.1, from coordinate 79,097 downwards.
CGCTCTTCTAAGTACATCATACCATTTGCTATCTTAAAAGACAATATAATTAAGTTAATTGCTTTTAGCAGAACTAACAAGAAATGATACCAATTGAGGAGAAAAGAACTTCAACTAATGAAAAGCAGAAAGAATAATGAAACATGGAAAGGTTCCAATGCAATTATTATGAAAAATATTTCATAAAATCCAACCTGTGCACACATGTCCACAAGCGCTTGTAAAGTTAGACTGCTGCCCTCACTGCGCAAATAATGAAGCAATGCTCCATTAACCATATATTCAGTTATAATATAAAATGGTTCTTCTTTGGTGCAAACAGCGTATAATTTAACAAGATTAGGATGGTCACATTGCTTCATGATTTGAGCCTCGCTGAAATTGACAAAATTTTCTTCTTAAATATGCGGCATTTCAACAAAAAATAGCTCATAAATCATAATCTGCTGCTGCTTACTTGAAAAAAATTATTGACAGTGTAAATCAGATTGAAGTTTTACTTATCCATTTCAGACTCTTTAATGAATTCATGGGATCTAATCGATAGTATGGAATTAAGATCATTCGTCTATGCAAATGAATGTTTCTCTTCTAAATTTAATTAATGCTCAGTAAACATTTTGCAGTTATGATTAATTACCCCAGAAATGCTTCTGGTGACATTGTTCCAGGTTTCATTGTTTTAATAGCCACTTCTACCATACCTCGCCATTTACCGTACCATACATCACCGAAATTTCCATCTCCTAACTTTCGCTTTAGCTGAAGTTGATTTCGTGGAATCTCCCAATTCTGAAACATAATTATAAACGAATAAATGTTGCTTTTTTTCATCTAACATCAAGAAAAAGTAAGAATAAGCTCAATCATTTCTAATAATCTTATCAAGCAGAAAAGTATCTTGTAACAAGTCGAAAAAGAAAAAATACCAACCTGCTGTGTATCATGAGAAAGATCAGGACGAGTGGGAGCAATGCGTGGTGCTGGGAATGACAGCTGACAACAAAGACCATCAGCTACTTCTGCAAAGAAAAAGAAAAAAATTGCTCAAAGAAAGAAAGCGCTAAACTATTAGAAAGAATATTAAAATCATCAAGTATCATGATTAATACCAATACAATTGCAGAGAAAATATATTAATCAAATTAATTTGCCTGAATAATAACTGACAAGATCCCTGAGAGTTGCGAAAGTTCTCCTAGTTGTGATAAAGAAACCTGCATCGCCATCCAACCTAAATGAAATAGAGAAACTGACCAGTTATACAAAACGTATGGTCGAATCTTCGTATTAATCCACTTCAAGTTATGATTATTTACAACTATTTATAATTTACTAAGATCTATGCTTGCATAGTACTGAATATAAGAAACGGAAAATACATAAGACAATTCATGAAAAGAGTTTCTAAAATCACAATAAATTATAATAGTTATCATACTAATAATATTCTAATAGATTTGTAATCTAAGCAAAAATACGAACCGTTTGATTTTGTAATGTTTCACGGTACCTCCACGCTGATCGTCTGAATCCCTAATCGTAAGAGCATATTCCCGAGTATCTGCTTCTCGTTCACGTATAAGAAAAGTTCCTTTCGGAAGATTACTTGCCAGAACTAATCTTTCTGCTCGATTGCGTGCAATTCGACCGGCGAACCATCTGAAAGTAAAACGTTGAAATTCATCTATTTTATATGAAAAGTATGGACTATAAGGAACAGTTTGCAAGTAAACCACATGACTACTATACTTCAAAATATAATAATGACAAATTTCGAAAATATTGAAAATTACGAGTGGGAATCACCGAAATTAAGTGTTATCGTACTGGAAAGGAGGTTAAAATAATTAATAATCAATGACTCATATAAAAATCAGAAATCGAACAGTATGAACTTACTCCTCACTCTCTACTGTTTGTTGTCTTGCGACAAAGTTTCGAGGAACATATCCAGTACCTCCTTTCGAATGTCTTACATACCACCAATCTGAGTTGCTGAAATTATGACTTGAGTAAGAGAACTAATTTATAACACTTTATAGTGTGAAATCAATACAGCTTGGTAATGAACCAAGAAAAGAGACCTCTGATCTAACAAATACATGACATCCCCTTTCCTGAAACTGAGATCACCATCTGCTCGTGACTCATAAGCGTACAAAGCAACCAAGATCTCTTTGCCGGGAGTTGGATCTGAAAATTAGAATAACTGAAAAATTCGAAAAAAAGTTTGTTTTTTCTATTAATCATTTCCAAACATTTACTTTTTAAACTTTATTTAACTCTTAAAATTCAAAATTAGTTCATGGTTGAAGACCTTGTAGGCTATGATTTTCTTGTCTTCGAGGAGTCAATGCTTCGCTACAGTTAGCTTCTTTCAGTGGTTCGATGCTTCCATGATCAGTAGAAAATTTTGGAGAATTACGTTCATTGAGAATACCCGATGAAGGCGATGACTGCCGTGGTGATCCAGAAAAGCAATTACCCATATTTCTGCAATAAGAACATTATGCATATATTCCATACCAGTGATCTCGACAAATTCTCTAGAAAATTAAATCTCTTTGACACAACTATAGAAAAAACTTGGCCACCGGGAAGCGAACTTTGTACGATCTTTATTATCTTAACTAAAATAAGACAAAAATATTTATTTCCATTCCCACTGCCTCGATCTCATTAACAAAAAATAGCTTTTGTCAGAAAAATCCGAAAGGTAATTATTGCAAGCAGGGACTGTTAAAGGTCAAGAAGTATGAAGATAGTTTCAAGGGACCAATAAGTCGATAAACATGTTCACTGCCAGAGCGAAAAACAAAAAGATAAACATGTTTATTGTCAAAACGACAAACATGTTTATCGCGAAAAACTATTAACAAGTAAACAAAAAGAGGCCGACCAATCATGAGGTGACACATTTAACATCAGGAGAGGAGGAGAAGCCCCGAAAGGATTTAAAGGGTTCGGATTTAGATCGAAAGAAGTTCACGTTCCAGTTAAAGTCTACTTCGGAATTTCTATATCGATACAGTAAATTTTAGCAGATTATAACAAAGCAGATTGACGCAGCAATAGCAACAAATCGATAGTCAAGGAATTCTGTTCTTCTCTAGAACTGACAAATGAAAGAATAATCCAACGATCAATTCGATTGGATATTCTCAAATAGTTGTTTGTACGTACAAGAAAAACGATTCTTCCGTCTATCAATACTTTCTATCGAAGAATTTATCTCTGTCACATCAACAATAAAACAAAAAACTTTCCCGACAACTTTTACAGGATGTGAAATATGTGCCCACAAACAAATGTACAAATACAGGACAGGACAGATAATTCATATTTATATCTGAATCGGCTCCATAATACAATTAATAAATTAATATTTTTATTAAGAAAGTAATCAGGAATGGATCGAATAATCCGTAAATATACTGATTAACAAAAGACCTAGAAAAATTTATCAATTGTTACATCGCATCCTGCAGTAATTAAAGGAAATAGTCACCACACAAAATAAAAACCATTAATTAAGCAGAAGTACAATTATTCTTCCGTTATGCATCATTAATAATTTTAAATAAGGGAATCTTTTAAAAAGAACTCTTGAAATTCACCAATACATTAGATTTTCTTCCGTTATGCATCATTAATTTTTTTTTTTTTTTACTAATATGATTTAATTGTAGCTATAACTCACAACTGATGCAATGATTTTATATATAATAAGTACATGATGCAATGATTTTATATATAATACGCATTATACAGTCCATAATACATTCATATTGGCAGAAAAGACCGTGTTCGAATTATCGGGAGAAGTAGAAGTGATAAAAGAGAGACATTAAGAACACAGACAGATCTTTTTAGAGTCATTAACTTTTCATAAAACTTTTCTTAGCAATATGAGACCTCTCTTGTTCTTCTTCCACAAATGTCAGTATAAGCGGAACAAAGATGAATATGAAAATGATGAACACCACGATGAACCAAAGTCCCTGAAACCATCTTAATAGATTGTACATAAAATGCATTAGAAAGAGATCTCATTTCAACAAATATAAAAAGTACATCAGCAGCATTGATGAAAAGGGATGGAAAGTCCAAAAAGCAAACATGTGTGGAATAATTTGCAAAATTTCTGTCATAGAAGATATGAGCCGACTAGTCTATATTAGCAGAAAAAGAGCACTAAGAAAGCATAGAATTCAACTGCCAAAAATCCATTCATGAAAATGTAAAAAACGATCAGAGTTACCCTGAAAGTAGCGTCAGGAGATCTTGCATCTACGAAATGAACAGTATCACCCGTATTGTCAGTTGATAAATTATCCCGTACTTGAGCAATATAAGCATCTGTCTTTTCAAATAACTCGTCGACACTCTTATCAGATAAATCACTACTTAAAAGAGGCCTGCAAAATATCTAAATCTGGTAGAAATGATGAAACGACTGAATAAAAAGAGAAGGAAATAATTACCAGTTAATCTATTATATATATACATATATATAAATATATAAAATTATATCTCACAATGTGGATTTCTTTTTGAAAGCATGAATTCTGCTTAGAAAAGCTATTATCACTAACCTATCATCAGCCATCTTCTCTGCTGCTGATTCGCCAAAGTTATCGTTACCTAACAAATTAATTCCGTGTTCCAAATCCAATTCTTTTCGTAATTTGCTCACTGGGATTCTGATAAATGGCATGGCATAAATATCCTGTTCAGAAACAATATTGTTGACCCTTTTCAAGTCGGATAGCTATAAATATTCTATATTAATAAATAAATAAACATATATATATATATATATATATTTGCGATAAATCAACTTAACAACAGAACACGAATCAAACCAGCAATTTCATTAATATTCTACTGTTGAGTGAATTACTTCAGATCATTTGATTGATCAGTAAAATAATCAAGCAAAATAAATTATTTGTTAATATTAATGGATGGAAATGCATACCGAGACGGAATACTGCACGGCAATTTTGTTCAAATTATCATCGGGCCTCAATTTCCTCTCGACAATAACCTATAAACAGTATAAGATGTTCATTATAAAGCATAACTGAAAATCAATGAAAATGAAAAGATATGAAAAGAAAGCTTGAAATTAACTTTATTGCTATTCATCGTCTTGTCCCATCGATTTCGATTTTCCCCATTATTTCTATTACCATTTCTCGAACGTAATTCTATCGTTTCCGTACTACTTCCTTCAACAGCACGAGGAGTAATCATTTCATCTAAAAACAATCGACAAATAATAAGAAAAGGAAAACAGACAAACTTCTAAATGTGAACATTCGTCTTTGCAAACGATATTCGAAATTTTTAAATTTTAACTTTGGAACAAAGAATCTTGACTTTTAACTGTCAGTATGAGAATTTTTAATTCATAATTAAACAGCTATCTTTGGACTCGGAAATTTTAGCGTAAATTTACTGCTTTTCTACATTATAAAAGGGGAAATGAACAGCCTATCGATTATTGTAAGAGATAAAATGCGTTCTTGACCATTCATTTACAACAAAACTTTTCCTACTTACTCGAATTTTAGACTCATTTATTCAAGCTATGTCTTACTTTCTCGTTTTGTTAAGACCTAAAAGTATTAGTCAGTGTTTTCATGGTTCGATAATGAGCTAAACTGGAGATCATTTCCACACTAATACTCTGCAGAAAGTTCAAAAAATCATTCGGGTTGTAGTAGGAAGAATTTTAACGAAACTGAAATCTCATGACTGATTGAATTTTTCACTAACAGCAATTCCCGGAAAGTGAGATAGGGGTAGGTCATGTCTGAAGGGAAAGGTCACGACACATCATCTGTACTCGCCCGAATCGCTGACAAAAAAAGATAAAGGTATCACCGAGATGTTCTGATCCGCGATGTGTTCCTTCCAATGTACACGCACTGGTGCGCATCGTGAGGGGGCGGAATCGATTTGTTCTGTATGTGTGCGTGTGTGTGTGTGTGTGTATGTATGTGAGTGTGTGTATGTGTGTATGTGTGTGTGTGTCTGTATGTGTTTAGCGCTAGTTGAATGCTTTTTGAAAGATAGTTAATACGATCAGGGCAACCCAGTGCTACATCTTGTTTTACCTGAGATGGATTGTGGGCATAATTCAGACTGTTTACTTTTCACCAATCCAATCGGTGGAGCACTGCTGATAAAAATTTTAGCCTAAAAAGTCAGACTGGCATTGACTTGAGCAAGGCCAGTCAAGGCCGATCTCGTTCTGAACACTGTTATCATTCCTCTTATCAGTCATATCAAACGAGCTTGTTACTCTTAATTATTACTGATGTTCATTTAATTTCAGGTGACGATAGAACTTCCATCTTTAACATGATAGCACGGCATTGCATAAAAGCAGCTACAACGCTTACACCTAGCGTAGCTAAAGCCAGTACAAATGGCGTACATCGAGTTACACTCATCCCGGGTATTTCGTTTTCCTTCTTTAGCTGTTTCTTTCCTTTTTTAATTTCGCTAATTTTTCGTTTTGCAAAAAGGCTTTTTTTTCTTTTAATACAGCATAAGCTTAAATTAAATAACTATCCGGTCCGCACATTTGTCTTCCATTATTTCACTGCATCAGTTGGAAGACAATTTTCTTGAGAAGTCTATAGATTGACTTTCAATTGTGATATAAATTGAGTCTTTTCATCCCAATATTATACTCACTCGTTTCTTGAAAAAGTGACAGATTTCTCTTCTGAACTACAGACAGATTTTTAACGACCCAATGGCTTTTCGGAAATAAACCTGCCATTTTAATGGTATTAAAACAATTCCGATCATTTTGGACAGTTTATGCAATAGATTTCAGGAGATGGTATCGGACCCGAAATATCATCTTCAGTACAAAAAATATTCGAAGCAGCAAAAGCACCAATTGAATGGGATCCTGTGGATGTCACGCCTGTTAAAGGAGATGACGGAATTTTCCGAATACCTTCAAAGTTAATTTCTCTTTTGTCTATAAACTGTATTAGACTTGGAGAAGTGGCAGATTTCCTTTCTGAACTACGATATAGATTTACAACGACCCAATGGCTAGGTTTTGTAAATAATTGTTTTCAGTTATGTTCTTCGTAAATTATTCTTGTTGACAGAGATGAGTAAGATGGTGTCCTCTGATTTACTGCACAATATCATGCCAGAAGAATTTTGATGTCAACACTTTTGTTTCAGATGTATCGAATTGATGAGGGTAAACAAAGTTGGCTTGAAAGGTCCCCTTGCAACACCAATTGGCAAAGGGCATCGTTCGCTTAATCTTGCTGTCAGGAAGTAAGTTATTTGAGGAAATGAATTTGCTTTGGATGAAATATTGCACAAAAAAGAATAATAATAAATTGCAGAGAATTCAATCTCTATGCAAATGTGCGGCCCTGCAGATCCTTGGCAGGTCATAAAACCCTTTATGATAATGTCGACATCGTAACAATTAGAGAAAATACTGAAGGCGAATATTCTGGAATCGAGCATGAGGTCTTCTATTTTGTATAGTTTTAATTTTTTCTGTTTGGCAATATTTGTGTTTTTCGTTCTTATTTTTGGCTTATTGGAAACAGTATAATTTCGAAAATAATAGTTTATAAAAAAATTGTGACAACCTGAAGATTTGCTTTGCAGTTAGTCTTCAATGAGCAAAACTATTATTTGTGTACAGCAGTTTTTTCTTCAATCTTTCCAGTTTTACTACTCAAATTATGAGCTTGTATTTGTTGTTGAAGATTTGCATATGAAGTAATTTTTCATATTGTATTAATTTGATTTGCTAAATTGGAAGTTAAAAGTCATCTCAAATCTATTTGAGTATTTTAGATCGTAAGTGGTGTTGTCCAAAGTATTAAACTGATAACAGAAGATGCGTCAAGACGCATTGCTAAATATGCATTTGAATATGCACGATCAAGTGGTCGAAAAATGGTGACTGCTGTTCATAAAGCAAATATAATGCGTATGTCAGATGGTTTGTTCTTGAAAATGTGCCGTGAACAAGCCACAAAATACTCAGACATAAAATTCAATGAAGCATATTTAGACACTGTTTGTTTGAATGTGAGTTGCATGACTATTTTTTAAGTTGTATTTTTTTGCAGTATTTTTTATTTGCTTGTTCATTTTCTATCTACATATATACAGAATCTAGATTATAGGAATTTTTGAGAATAATCTATATTTTAGATGGTTCAAAATCCAAATCAGTATGATGTGTTGGTAATGCCAAATCTCTATGGTGATATATTATCAGACTTGTGTGCAGGTTTGATTGGAGGTCTTGGTGTAACTCCTTCAGGAAATATTGGTGAGGATGCTGCCGTTTTCGAATCTGTGCATGGTACCGCGCCAGATATCGCTGGGCAGGTAAAATGGCATTTTCAATTATTGCAAATTGCAAATAAATGTGCCATTATCTTTACAAAATTGAATTATTTTTTAATTTTTCAAATATTGCAGAACAAAGCAAATCCTACGGCATTACTTCTTTCGGCAGTGATGATGCTGCGTTATCTGAGATTAACATCGCATGCAGATAAGATAGAAAAAGTGAATTTATTCCTTTCTGATTTATTCTATTTCTGTTCATTCATTTTGATTGGATAATTTTCATAATGCAATTATATATGATCTTAATAAATTATTTAAAATATTACTCCGCTTTTAATTGCAGTTCAATATAATTCTTAAAATTATTTTTTGTTTCAGGCCTGTTTTGATGCGATCAGAAAAGGCAGTGAGAAGACTGGTGATTTGGGGGGACATGGCACATGTTCTTCGTTTACTGATGATATCTGCAAACGTATACGAAATATGGATTAATGTTATAAAGTTCTCACTTCATGAATTGAATCTTGGAAAAAATTTCTCCTAGAAGAATATGATTTTTGGTTCAGGATAAGATGCAGAATGGATTTAAATTTGAAATTGTTAGAGCCATTGAATATAAATGTTTGATCTTAATGTAATATGTAGTGTATTTAGTACCATCAATTTGAGTTTATTTTTCACTGAAATCTCGCTTTCGAACTCTTCTGTGCCTAATTTTAATCTTTGGTATTTTTAGGCTGTTTTTTTTTTTTTTTTTTTCTTAGGAGCTAGCCTTCTAATTTAATGTACATTATTAGGAAGTCTTTTATTTTCACACCTGTTTTAATAATCAGCACATTTTATTTACTAGTAACTAGAGAATTAAAAATCTATTTTCTTTTTAATCTTTTTTTGTTAGTTGCGTTTCGATCAGACACAAATTTTGTTAAAAATAATTTTTAGCTAAAACGTTAACGAATTGTGCTTATGCTTTGCATATTTAAAGCGTGTAGTATTTTCACCATATGGCTTAATTTTATTAATAAAAACCATTGTAATTTAAAAATTTAACAAAATAGATTTCTTCAAAATTTTTTTATCGTTTGATTTTTTCATGTCAGCCTTGCGTTCTTGCGGTGTTTTAAATGAATAATTTGTTGCAGTACTTTTATGAAAACCTGTTCGTTTATTTTCCATCTTCTTACTTAATCCCTTTGAGACAGTAGATATCGGATATATTCCATTTCTCGACATATGTTTTTTATGTATTTGTATTAACCAGCTATTAGTATTTGTAAAATAATAGCTGCTAGAAGGAGCAAAAAAATACTGAATTAGGGAAATACTAGAATTTGATTCCGAGGTTGGATTTTAGTACTTTCAGATTGGATTTTAGTACTAATCCGGTATTTTCTTTTTTTGGTGTAGCAATTATTATTTTAGGAGAAAAAAAAAATGAAAAATTGAATTAAAATATAGTTACTCCATTATGAAGTATGATCCAAAATGGTGAAGTTTGTTAATGCTTGTTATAGTCGTTGTCTATTGTCATTTCCAAGTAACAATTCATTTTTCACATAATCAGTATCAAGTGATGACGTTTCGCAGATAGTGGTAATAAGATTTTGAAAAATCCACTAGAGAAGATGTTTTCATTTTAAGATAGCTTTTTGCGTTAAAAGCTATCGATTAGATGTCATGATGATTCCTTTTGCATCCAGATTTTTGAAGATTCTAATTTTAGATTCGTTTCCATTTTCGTCCAAAATAGTGGAAATATGTTTCTTTGGTTTCTCATTGTTGAATTTTCACCTGAGCATTATATTTAAATTAGCATTTCTATACATATGTTTCCACCCCATTGAAGATTCCTTTCTAAACAGTGAGCAGAGTGGTTGGAAAACCACAGCCAAATGAAAAAAATAATCATGGCTGAAGCTACTCATTGCTGCCTGTTTTGCTTAGCTCATCTACCGTTGCAGAGTTTCCGTGGTCATTTTCGATGTTTCCATTTGTTTTCCATTTCTTTCTCATGAAATTACAAACTTGCTCGTATTAAGGATCTGCTTATACGACGCTTTTTCTAATACAAGGATCTAAGATAATCGTGCCACTAGATTCGATTGAATGCTCTTCATATGCTGAAACAAAACCCAATATAATTTTGTCTTCTAATTATCATTCGAAGAAGAGTAAATTTTTGTATGAAATAAGGATAGTAGATTTTGTGCATGAATAAGCAGGAATAGTTTCTGATAATCTTGAGACAGCTTCGAGTTTTCGATCCATGAAACATCAACATGTAATCATGGGTATTGAGATTCCCCGGGTATTTTGAAGGAATACAAAAACACGAACTGTTTTGAAATATTCGAAGGCAAATCATTGGATGTACGAATTATTGATGAAAGTGTGATATAGATTTTCTTCCAGCACTCCAGTGCATATCAGATGCTACTACGTGTTCTAGCAGCGAAAGATTTCATTTTCCATTAACTGTTCATCCGTACACACATGTATGAACAGAGATGGAGAAAGGCTCAGCGTATCGATCACTATTTCAAACTTCGAGGGCCTTATCTCCTTTCCTAAACGCCTTTGGCCTGTTCTGTTTATTGTGATTTGTGCCATATTTAAATGAATGCATCATCGTCTTGCTGAAATCACATAGATTCCTCTCTTCATTTTTTGTTGTCTGCTTAGACATCCTAGTTTCAACACGTTTTATAGAAAAGAGCTCTATTAATCAGATTGGAAAATAGTATAGAAAGAATAAAAAACTTTTTTCTCACAATCCGGTATACTTTAAGAAAATTTTGTTTTAAAAAGATGAGTGAAATTCATTAATGATTCGACGAATCAGGATAAAAGATGCGCTTAGAAAGGCAAGTTAATTATAAGGTAAATTATGCTAAATTTAATCGAAATCTTTGAACAGGATTGAAATGTTGAGAATTTTCAAAAATTAGAATCCATTTGTTTTCCGAATGCTGATTTTCCAAAATCTAATGGGAAGCCAAATATCTTTGCATTCAAGGTTTGGTTATTTCTCATATTCTTTGTGTAGCAAAGTGAACTTAGGATTTGTTTTACTTGGTCGCGACAACTTTCTTTGTCTTTTATTACAACATAAAACTTTTAATCAATTATTTTTCTTTTTCATTTGGTACATTTACTATTTTTTCTTCTTTGAGTATATATTGTATCTCGCTATATGAGTATTTAATATAATGATTTTTTCATTAGACAAGTTCTTCTCCAACTAAGCTATTAAAAACCGGTTGGAAGAATATTCTGTGATGTAAGCGTTTTGTTCCTATCGCAAGAGAGTGTACGCATGAATTTGCGACCTGTAACAATCGAATTGGCTTGAGACTGGCAGGACTTAGAAACATCCCTCGTTCAGTTTTTCCACTCTAAGCATCTTCAGGAAGATGTCCCATGAAGGTGGCTAATTATTTCTTGGTGTGTCAATCAACTCTCGTGACTTTGCTAGTGTATTAGTTAACTCTGTGATTTCATGACTTTGTTGGAGTATCAATTAACATTGTGACCTCATGACTTTGTTTGTGTTTTAGTTCGGTGACCTTTCATGTTGCCTTAAATATTATGCCATATAATCTGTAAAAGAATATGATTTGTCTTCTATCAAGCTCTCTCAGAGAATGCTGCAACATGCTAGAGATTGACAAATTGAAATTACACTTCTCTGCTATTTGCATATACATGCTGATATTATGTACCGTAATCTTATATATCTTATGTAGTGTATCTCTTGATGTGATACTTATCTACCGCGATATATTCTAACGGAAGTGCTTGATCTAGCCTATGGGAATTTTGATCTTATGATATGGTCATATATTTATCACGAACTGGCTTCAAAATACACAATTATGAAAAAAAAGAACGTGGTGGGACTTATTATTTGTAAAGTTCAGTGATTTTTTGCCATCCTTACTTGTTTTAATAGCTACCACTAATACTTCAGATATTCTTATCTCGATCTTCACTCCTTATCAACTTTATCACCAGGATATGATACTCCGATTTCAGTCTCCCATTGGTATCATAAATATGATCGAGAGTCTGCTTTTCAAATCAATCTTATTAAAATTTTGGTGTTCAGCGTTTAATCATTTCTTATAACCCTTTGCTGGAAAAGAACTTGGTAGAAATTAGGGTTGTTTTTTGATGTGTTGAAATTCCCATTTTTCACTAGCCCATTAACAATATCGGATGTGAATATTCATGTAATTCTTAGTTCATTATTTCAAAAATCTCATAACTTCGCCAAGTAATCAGAATTTGTATAACTTTATATTATGTCATTATCTTACTTTAGCAACTTTCAATTTTAGAAGTACTTTTATTTCAGAAGTACTTTTTCAGAAGTACTCATTGGATTCTAGATAACGAAAAAAAAAAGCGAAGAAGAATAAAATTTGTAATTGAAATGTAATGTTTAATGATGAATATAAATTATTAATAGACTCAAAATTTGAAAAATGTGTTTAGAAGAACTTTTCATCACCAAAAATTACTTTTTTACAAACTGTTCAGGAATATAAGGCCGTAACTTCGATATTCATTACTTGCAGTTGTATCTTATTGCACCAATAATGATATTCCTATGACCTTACTTTTTCTTTTTTTTTTTTTAATCTCATATAAAGGATGTTTTTTAATTTTGCATTATCAACGTCAAAATATGTTGATTCGTCTAATTTGAAGTATGGAGGATGGTAGAAACTTCATTTTAGAAAAATAATTTAATTGCGAAGAATATTTAGTTCATTTTCCCACTTCTCAAATTCTCTATAATTTCTGTTTAAGGTCCTGTTTTGTATACTGGAAGTCAACAGTAATCCATAATCAGCCAGTATGTCTTTTTCTGGTTTGAAAAAGCAACTAAACAAAGCGAATCAAGTACGTTGTTTGATAGTAAACAATAATCGTCAATAATTTCAATTTATTTTTTGAAGAACGATGTATCTGAAATGCCCTTCATCACTTTATTTTTTAGTACGTAATGGATGTATCTACTGTAGTGGGTTTTTTCTTATCCATAAATTTCAATCATCCAACGTTTAGCATGGATCAGTGAATTTAGTGCATATGAATAACATCTGTTCGCATTATAATTTTTTAAATTTATGGTATTTCATTCTTTCGAAGACTTTAATTTAAGCAAATAATATCTCTCAATTTAGAAAGCGCAATATGATATAGTTTTGGAATCGACAAAAAACTTTTATTTCCAATATATCTAGCATAAGAGGCAGTATTTATTGCAAACATTTGCTTAAATATATAAAATTTAACACAAAATATAGTAAATACCATGATTCGCTTAATTTCTAGAAAATTTTCTGTTTGTTGTATAAAAATATGAAATTTCAGACCTTGATGATGTTATATGTAAAGTTTAGTAAAAATTTCTTATCTAATATTAATTATTGATTTAGTATCTCAGCGAGACAATGGGTGCTGCTGAAGCGACGAAACTTGATGAGCAGTACAATGAAATGGAACGGGTTTGCTATATACTGTGGTTTGCTTAGTTACTTTCTGTATGAATCAGTACTCTGTATCATATATATTTTTATAAGTCCTTAAGTCTTAACTCAATAATGCTGTTAACGGACATTATTTTAGCAGCAAAATTACATTTTAAATTTAGATCTTTATCAATTATTATTTATTTATCTGTCGCTAATTGTAAAGATGTTTAACTATTTTCTGTTTTTTTAAGAAAGTGGATCTGACATACGAACTAATTAGTGCGTTGATTGCTGGAACTCACGAACTATTGCAACCCAATCCAGGTAAAAGAAAAGAAATTTTTTAATCCGTAATTTTTCATTCGTTACTGAATCTTAATTTTATCAGCTTTGAAATTTGAAAATTTTTGAAAATGGAAATTATGATTTCATTTTTTCATTTGAAAATATCTTATTAGCAACTCGAGCGAAAATGGCCACAATGGGAGCTTTATCAAAAGTACGCGGAACATCTAAAGTTCAACCATATCCACAGACCGAAGGCCTCCTAGCAGATACTATGCAAAAATATGGAACAGCTTTAGGTGCAGATTCTGACCTTGGAAAAGGTTTGAATTGAGTTTATTAATAAACGCTGAATCTTATTATTTTGCTAGATTCGATTTTTATTTAATATGTATGTTTTAGCTTTGATCGATGCTTCGGAAGCTTATCGTCAACTAGCCGATATTAAATATCAAATGGAGGATAATGTAAAACATCATTTTTTGGATCCACTAGCACATCTGCAACAAACTGATTTAAAAGAAGTTAATGTATGTTTGTTAATTTTTTAAAATGTTTCTGATTCCAATTTAAAGTACAATTTCAGTCACTCGCTTCTTATCAGATTATCATTGTAGCATCATCGAACAAAACTTAAGGGTCGACGTCTGGATTATGATTGCAAGAAGCGGAAACAAACACGCGGTTAATTATCTACTTATTTCATCCAAATTGAAATTCAATGACATTAATAGAAATGCGTGTTTAAATGTAGTAAATAATTACTGACAAAAAAAAAAAAAAAAAAAAAAAAAAAAAAAAAGAAAAGAAAGAGGAACAAAACATTATGTAGAGATTTAATAAATCAGTTTTCTTCACATAACAACAGCAATAGTGTGAGAAATTTTCTTCATTGCTTTATTATAGAGTTTGATTTGACCTGGATGCTTATTTATGATGTGAGATCAAGCAATATTGGGACATGAGGAGATATGTATTTCAGATGGTCAAGCAAAGCAAGAAAGTTATTGGAGAAAAAAACATAAGAACTGTTAATAAAAATTAAGTGGTGATTGAAACATCAAATAATCTGAGCTGTGCCTGATGTCTATTTACTAATTGTCCGGATGATAGATTCTAACGTTTCATATTACTAATGTGTTATGAAAAATTTTTGGAAATCAGTTTAATATGGTGTCGATCATCTAAGAGCTTTTATTTTTAGATGAGGAATTGATTCAAGCAGAAGACAAGTTGGAAGAATCGAAACAGTTAGCAGAACAAGCTATGTATAATCTTTTAAGTAATGATGTATGTAGCATCATTCTCATTAAATTTATTTTTTATGAAATTAGATTTCTTGAAATTTTTATTGTAAAGGATGCAAGTTATAATTTATCACAGTGAATGAATTCATAATCTCTTGAGAAAAATTCGATACATACTGGAATTTAGGTTGAACAAGTAACTCAGCTCTGCGCTTTGGTCGATGCACAGTTGGACTTTCATCGACAAACTACGCAAGTTTTGGAACGCTTGAAGGCACAATTAAATGATCGGTATTTTTTCATAATTCCAATTTCCGTGTAAGCATTAGTATCGTTGAAAAAATTATTCCGGTCAAGTTTTCATTGATAAAATAGAGCACAAATTTTAGTGTGGAGGAAGCAAGCACTCGATTACGTATGGAACATATCATCAAACCCGTTTTAGCAGACAGAGTGCCCAGTGCACGGTAAGTTCTGTTCAAAATGCTTGAATTTCAGATTAAAAGATATGAGATTCTTATAAACAGACTCTAAAGTGACTGATAACGTTTGCTGTTATTGATCCATTATAGTTTGAGAACAGAATTTCTGGAACTTATCAACAACTCTCAGCAGATTAAGTATCTAAGGATATATTATTGCATTGAATATAAAACAATTTTCATTAATGATCAAATCGTAATGCAGATCGCTAGTAAGTGCAGAAAATTCGGCATCAGTAAACAACGCCAGTTTTCAACCACCTTCAGTATCATCCTCCATATATCCACAAAAACAGGCAGCAGATGGTGTTAATTGGGATTCGAGTGCTAAAGCCCATAGTTCAACAGCTAGTTTTGGTAGTCCGAATGCGCCATCTCCTATGGTGTCTGTTCCTAAGCCATCTTGTCGAGCTTTGTATGATTTCGAGGCACAAAATGAAGGTGAACTAGATTTCAAAGAAGGTGACGTTATTAATTTGATCTCACAAATTGACGAGAATTGGTATGAAGGTTCATTGTTAGGAAAAACTGGGTACTTCCCGATCTCTTACGTTCATGTACTTGTGCCATTATAATTGTCTTTATTTATACTTTTCAGTTCATTGATTTTAATTTAATTTCATTTACACAAAATCTTATTTTCCGGAAAGTACTACCATCAATTATCGTCATATTGTAAATTGAGGCTTTTATAATTTTTATCATATGGAGGATTTTTCGAATAAGGATTTTATAATCACTTAAAGAATTGATAAATTCTAATTAGATTAAGCCAGTTATTGCATATTATCACTTTAAAATCAGTTAAAGATATAATTCGATGCCTTTTTGGCAACTTCAACTTTTACATCTTTTAAAGTATTGTCCATCTTCATCTATTGCTTTAATATTTATACTGGCATCACTTACATGCTGGATCCATTGCTGACATTTTGATTTCTTATAAGTTCAATACATTAACAACTAAACCAGTGGAATTCATAAGTTCATAACAACTAAACCAGTGGAATTCATAAGTTCATAACAACTAAACCAGTGGAATTACGTGTATCCGATATTTAATGTGATATTTATTTCGCATACAAGTCTGTGGATTCTTTTGTACTTCTGTCATTTATTGTTATCTTTTCTAAGTCACAACAAGAAAAATCAGCTTTTTTTATTGAGATTAAATAACTAGATTTCGGCCAGTCTCGTTTATTAATTGCTTTACATGAAATCTAGATTTTTCAAAGTTCTGTTAGAACTTGTACGATTTTGTTTTTATTTCTCAACATGACTACTGATAAACTATTTAAAAATAAGCTATTTAAATAAACTATTTAAAGGATGGAGGTATGGCTTTTTCAAGTCAGTTGAATCATTTATGAAAGCAAGCTCAAAGTTTGAAATCTCGGTAGTGAGATTCACGAATAATATAACTGAAATTCGGAGTAATTTGATAAATGCAGGTTGTGAGTTGAAATCAACTGCTGGAGTTTAATAAATCATTACATCTTTTACTTGAATGTAGGTGTCTAGTTATACTAAAAAATATGTTGCTTTCGTCAAATCCTAGCTTTTTTGAGTCTGCTGAAAAGTTCTATACTCGAACTTTGTTGAAAAGATCTTGAATAGAATTAATTAGAATAGATCGTTTCGTGCTAGAGAATCTTGCAAAAAAAAAAAAAAATGTATATATATGTTATTTTGTCATTATACTTTTACTGTCATTGTCATTATACTTTTACTGAACGTAGTCGACATTTCATGTCCATAATGGGTTATCCTCTTTAAAAAAAAATTAAGAATTAAAAATTATGTGACTTAATTTTTTTTTGATTTCTGATATTTTTATTATGGTGACTGAATTCAACTGATTTTAATGGGTTCTAAATTAAAATTAAACTAACATGGGTAGTGGTACATTTATGGGGTCATAATTATTTCATAAGTCCCTATATCAATGCTGTTTCACTTCTTTTTTTCAAAAGATTTTATTGCAGAAAAAAGTTGAGGAATTAAAAAGATGCCGAATTTAAAATAGAATCAATTCTATGAACAAGAAATGTTTCCATATGTAGTGTGTCAGCCAAATCATAACACGAAACAAATTGAAAAAGTCAGAAATTTTCAAAAATAGATTTCACCTCTACTATTCAGTTGAACTCAGCATTTGTTGATGTTTTCTTTTAAGCACTTTTTGTTGCTGTTCAAGAATTCTCAAAAAATGCTGCAACAATGGCTTAAAATCCACCTTTGCGACCAACTGACTTTGTTTCTTTTCCCTTAAGTGAGCAATTTTAACAATAATTGTTTTAAAGAACCGTTTTCTTTCGAAAAAAAAAAAATTTAATTTTTGGACAATTAGAAAAGACTTTTGCCGAAGAATTTCAAGTTCATTCTAATCATTTTGCGAAATACTGCACATATCAAAAAATATTATACTTACTCGTGAACAGCAACAGATGGAATGCATTGTATGCGTTTATATAATGTATTGAAAGCATCAGTTTGAGGCAATATCATTAGGAGAGCTGAAAGAACGGATGTGAGAGGTCGTTGATGTTTGGGATCCAATAAATCGAGTCGTACATCTGAAACTTTTTAAGTGCTGATTCTAACTTCCAATAAAATTTAAATTTTGAACTTAGAAGTTAATCAGTAACTTTATTTAATCAGCTTTTCAAAACTTTGATAACATAAAAACTTCGAAATTCCGAGTTCAGAACATACATGAAAGTATAGGACTTTCAATGAGCTGTACAAGTCGATCGATTTCAATCAGCACATCAACTGTAACATCGACCTTCCATAGATGCCGTGTCAGCACGCTTGCATGTTCGTAGTTTTGCGACAATATACATAAACCAAGCAATGCGATAGGTTGGAAAGCCCATGTACGGTACAAGGATTCGAATAGATTTATGCAAGCCTTTGAAATTCAGAATTATTGCATCTGGAGAAATTTCTTTTTTTTTTTTCAAATGGATTTAAATGATCGGATTATGATTCTGCGATAAGTTGACCTGAGCAGTTCTCATCAAATCCATTCCTGTTTAGACCAGTTTTAGGGGTGTAAATATATGAACTGATGGAGGAAAAATATAAAACTTGAGATGCAGGGAAAAGACTTACCTCCGATTCCAGTGTTCTTAATTGCCTCCTTAAATCGAATAGTTCAGTGGAAGTGAGCAATATCCCATTCAGTAGAGCAACCATTTGAGATACGAATTCTGTATCATTATCCTTTAGTAAAAGAACCGATAAACAGCGATAGATGGATCCAGAACCGAGCAGAATACATAACTGCCTAGAAAAATATTCCTGACTTAAAAGCACTTTCTTATAAGATGTAACTTTTGAAACAAAAATATTTCTAAAAAACCGCCGGAGTTACCTGACTATCAGGACACCTCTATCATTCAGTAAGGCCGTATCACTTCGAAACATTGCTAATAAGCTTGAAGTAAATTTCACTAAATATGGTGATATGCCTGAAAGCTAAAACATTAAAATAGTTTTTACAAAAATATGGAAAAAAAGTTATTCTTTTAATTTTCTTTCAAATAGTTATTTCTAAATCAACTAAGAAGGAAAAAAAAAAAGTCAATCATAAAACTAAAAAGCAAAATACCTGCTTCAAGATATCTTCATCGAGATTGAGCTCCTGCAGTTCAACACCACTCGTGTTTTTGTCTTCGCATATGTCGGAAAGTAATTGCAAATCTAACAATAACACATCATCACACGTATCGGACAGCAATGAAAGTAATACTGGGAATATATGATCCATGTATGAAAATAACTGCAAATAAATAAAAAATTGGTTTCTAGTTAAGAAAAGAACAAAATATTATTTTTAATGATAGATAAATGGCATAATGAATTCAATGTTTTCTGTATTTTTTTCTCAAAAAATTTCAAGAACGACAAGATTTTATATTTATCGCCATTCAAAGCATAAAATGACTATTAGTAGTCCCGACTCCCAAATGAAAAACAAGTTGTTCAAAAAAATAAGTTTATGAATAAACGATATGATAACAACAATGATCTGTCAAATGGTTTAAATGTATAAATAGAACTTAAGAGTTACAAATTAGTACTAGTAAGAAGGAAAAAAAAGTCGGTCATAAAACTAAAAAGCAAAATACTTGCTTCAAGATATCTTTATCGAGATTAAAAAAGTTTTTGAAAATAAAACAAAATTTTAAATGAATTTTAAAAGACTTTGCAACCGTAAATATCGATCAATAAAAATCAAATACAATACATTTTTCTATAAAATATTTCATAAACTAAAAGAATAACCTACTTTTATAGGTGCAGTAATGTGCATTCTACTAATCCAATTCAAGACAGCTATCCTTGTATCTCGGAATTCGTGTTTGATATGTTTCAAAAGTACTTTAATAACAGCATCATACTCAATATCGGCATTCTCCGACAATAATTCCATCAAATGCATATTGATTTCTTTAGCTAAAAAAAGCTATTCTTAATATTTAATGAATTTTATATGCTGAAGAAATCCAAAAAGGAACTTTTTCATTGCTACTCATTTCGCAACATGTAAAACAAAATTTCTAAAATGAGAAGTTCGGTTATACCAATTTCGACTTGTTAATATACTACTTACTTCGGACTTGAGTCCCTTTCATTTTTAATGCAACTCTCAGGCTATCCATTAAATATCTTATGCATGAATAACAAAATATAAATTTTTAGTAAAAACCATATAGTATCAAAACATTCAATACAGTTCAATGAACAAGCAAGTAAAGATATCCGAATATCCCAAATAACATGGTGTGCATTTGTGAAACTATACACATGTCAGTTTGATTACCTTCCATTATTATTTATATTCAAAAGAAATCAAAACCTTTAAGCTGTGAATCATTTAAACATGGTAGTACAGCTGTCAAATAAGATGAAAGATATTGCAGAAGTCCAACAGAATGCATTTTTAGGAAACGGTTCAACCAAATAAGAGCAGTCATCCGAGTGAGAGTACTTCCTTCAGTACAAGCATGTACTATCAGAACATTGATCATGTCATTCAATTTAGCCTGTAAAAGAACTAAAAAGGTAAATCTATTTTTTGGACTTGACTTTCTGCTTTTTAAAAATTTAAAGCGAAAATTACTCTGTCACCATCTTTCTGCTCGTGCATTCGTTCAAGGAATTGCCCGAGAATTGTTTCCGTGGCATCTCGGACACCTGGCTGACTGTCGCTCAACATTTGGAATAAACCATCTAGAACTTCGGGAAGATATGTCGAAATAGATAGTTCTGGTGCTGTCAACAAAGCTGAGAGCTGAAAAACTCAAGTAATTCAACATTTGGAAACAAAAAAGTTATAATTTCAAATTCAGTGTTGCAAGAAAAAACCACAATCATTTTGGTAAAAGATTAACGCAGATTCACCCAAGAAACAACAAATCTTCGATTTGAGCTGTTCTGGGAGTATATTCTGTCACGGACCAACGACATCAAAGTTGAAATTTCGAATGAGTTCGTAGCAAGTACAATATCCTGCAAATTCAAACCAAATTTATTTCAAAAAGCTGAGAGAAATTTTACCTAACATGGATAAGGAGCGAAATAAAATATCGTAATTATAGATGGTTTCATCTTACTAGTCAGTAATTTAACAGCTGGCAGTATTAATCAATAGTATTATGATATCATCTTATATATTTCAAAATGAAGTTTACACCTTTAGCAGGCGATCCAATAGTTCTGCTCCGCTGCGCACATTTAAATCTGTATCGGCAGATAACTGAAAAATTCTTAAACTAAAGAAATCAAAGTAGCATTCTGACGAATATGAGAATTAAAGAAAACTGAGCGTAGAAAGAATCCCATATAAAAGTTATGCCTAAACTTACCCGCCAGAGAGTATCAAAAAGTTCATCGAAATGAGATAAAGCGGATGAACGGCATATTTTCACAATATTATACAATGACTGCAAATAAACTTTTATTCAGTAAATGAAGAAATAAACCAATACACTTCTCTGAAATCACATTGCATCTTTTAATTACTAAATGCAAATTAAACTTTGAAGTAACGAAATGAACGGATAGTCAATCATATACAACTTTTCAGCTAAAAAATAAAAATCTTTAACAACTCCGAATGTATCAAGCTTACAATTTCTATTACACGCAATGGTAATCAAGTGGCAGATTAGTGTTTGAAGACTTTGAATTATTAATCACTGATGCCAGAAACTGAATATTACTTAATTTAATTAATTATCTGATTACTTCGCTTCAGAACTTCATGCACAGAAAAAAGGGATTCTTCATAGAGGACTTTTGCATATTAATCAATATTGATTAAATAATATTCCATTTACCTCACAAGCATAGTATCGTACTCGAGGATCGGGATCATTAAAACAAGTTAGAACTGGTTCGATCAATTGCGAAGTATAATCAGCAGTGTTCTGCAATATTCGAAAATAAATTCCATATAAACAATAATTTTTGTTTAGCACAAAAGCTAACAATTGCTGGAAAAAAATCTACCAAACTTGATCCATAAATTATGAATTAAGACTTCTTTTGAAGATCATGAGATTCAAACCAAATTTAACTTTAGCCTGATTTCAATCTTATTTATATCTTACTTTTCCCAAAGCAATTGCTGCAGCTGCTAAGCCAATTAGACCGCCTTTTCGTACATGCGCGTTTTGTGCTATTGTCAAGCCCTTTAACACAACAAGCAACTTTTCTAGCTGTGACAAATGATTTGCTTGCAGTAAATCTCGCACTTGCCTGAACAAATAATTAAACAATTGGAAATTGTTGCAAAAATGATTGATAAATTAAAGTTTTGAAAACCACAAAAGAAAATTTTTCATAATTTTTGAATTACTCAATCACTTATAACCACAAGAGGATATAAAGATAAGCGCTAAGACAAAATGAATCAAACTTCTCTATATCAAGAGCAGCAGCTTTTCTCTTCTCATATAATTTATCAGTGAGTGTCCTCACCAAAGTCGCAGTAAGTGGTGCATATTGAGCATCAACCATGTTCCTAAAAATTTATAAGGAAATCATTTAATTAATTTTCTACTGCGAGTAACTCCAGCAATTAGTTATATCATTACTAAAATATATATAAACGTAACCAATCTATATATTCCCTTCCCAATTCAGTAATATTGCATTGCTTCATAGCATGTTACTAACGAAAAATTCAACATTCACATTCTGGTCAATCCTCATCCGTACAATATCATTCTATATCAGAATAAATTTTTCCATCTAATCGAATTCTTTTAATGTTTTTCGGTATGATAGTATATTGTGGAACCACTTAATAGCATCGCTCTGTAAGTCATATTGACTGAGATAACCAAGTACTTCAGTAATAAACAACTGAAACGTTAATTCTTCATTTCAAATTAAGATCAAAAACTGAGGAAACAATGATAAAAATTAGCATTCAAACAAAGAATAGAAAATTAATATGCTTAACAACGAAAAAACTGGAATGTGATGGACGACAGAAACCGAAAACAAACAGTTAAATCAAGTTCAAGTAACATTCAGAAAATGTAGCAGAACATCAGTAACTGTTCTTTTTGATAAAGAAAAAGAATTGCAAGACTTGGGATAAAAAATCAGAAATATATGGAAATAATTTTTGCAAATTCAAAGAGTAATGATGGAACTATGTAACACGGAAGATTATGAATACGAACAGTACATAATTTAAATATTAGTGAAAAAAACTAATGAAACAGCTGACTAAGTAACAAAATACGAAAATTTTTTGATGCCCTCGGAATTTTTTACAAATTATATAATTCCTCTTTGTTTTTTCTTTTTAAAATTTAGTGCAAGAGAAATATCTTTTGTGTCTTTCTTAAAACCGAGTTCTTCATAGCAAGAAATTATGTCAACATTACATTCCAATAATAATTTGAACACACCAATATGTCGTGCTAATGATGCGAGATACTGAAAAAGAATCTTAGGGAAAAAAAGATCTAAAACTGTTTTATCGACAACGATATCTCCTATTCGTCCAAGACATCCAGCTTCATGAGTGAATTTAAATTCAAGAAAAAGCGTTGCTGATGCTATGATGCGTTTCACACTGAAATTAATAAAATTTTAATTGATTTAAAAAAAGTTATGAATGAAAATAACTGAAAATCCTAAAATTTCAACCTCGATTTTAAAAAGAGAAATGAAAAAACACACTCAATCTGTTCAATCACAATAATATAATATAAAGGTGGTGAAGTGCTGCGCATTGCATTAATCCTGCAAAATTGCATCAACTCAGTTCACATAATTTTCATGAAATGAACGACAGCAACATATGATAACAATATGATAAATTTTTGCACAATCACTAAATTAAATCATTGTTACATAGTGAACTGCATATGAACTACTGTCATGCTATTCAGTATTCAGTATTGGATAGATACATCTAAATTACTGATTATGAAAGATCTACTACAATTTCCCTAAAAAAGATACAAACCTTCGTGAGTACATGTCTAGCGTGATTTCAGCTGTCTCATCAAGATGTGACAACAGTTCCAAATAGCCACGTATCCATCATTCCACCTTAATGCTCGAAGTTCATAACCTGCAGGTACACTGGGTAATTCATCTCGAAAACGAACAAAATCCAGAAAGTTTTCAGCAAAGACAGATGAATAATCTACAAATGAAGAAAGTTAGGAAAACAAAAATTGAATTTAATGCAATAAAACGAATACCTTTTTACCCGAATTCAAAAAAATAGAAAAACCTAGTGGCACGGGATACTGGTGTAATTTTTCTTCAATTGCTTCATTTCACCTATTTTTTCAATCGAATGCAATGATTAACTGCACGTCGTTAAGTATTCCTAAACAATGACTAATCAAATTTCTTTTTCTTTGATGATAATTTCACGGAAATCAAGTAGAAAAAACAAAACTATTAATGTGGAATTGAGAATATTCGAAAAACTTGCGAATATTGCGAATAGCACAATGTCCACACATATTAGTGTAAATTGATAAGATGAATAAAATGTCGCAGTGAATGTTTGTTGGGCAAATTAGACCTCTTGACCTCTTGATCCCATTGCAACGACTTCAAGGGACCTATTTCGAAATTGCTATAAAACAACCTTGTATATCTCTTGCCGAATTAATACACTCTTATATTGATTCTTATCATCTCATTTCAAGTGATATAATCTGAAGAAGTAGAAGTTGAAACGGAATATGAGTGAAATATTACTAAATCCTTCATGATCTGCAATGCCGCAATAATGCAGCTTTATGAACAACTGCTTGGACGTCTCGGATCGCCTAGAAATAAAGGTGATTGCAGTAACTCATGATGTTTGAATTTCAAAAAATTGATTAGGAAAATGCATGCATGTCGTTCACAACTAACAGAAAAGGGGACGAAAATCCAAACAAATGTCATTTCAGGAGGGAATTTCAATGGAACAGTAAGGAAATTGATGGGTGCTCACCGGCCGAGACAAAAACAACAATATATCTTTCCGGCCGCGATTTAATATTTGGCGGCAAAAGCGATGACACGCTGGTAGTGACCTATGTTGTGGTGCGGAAAGCGTAACAAGTTGGTTTGTTGGATCTTTGTGTTTGCTGGGTCGTGTTTTCGAGCGGGGAGGGAGGGGTCACGCTTGGCAGTCGTCTCTCGTCATCGAAACAATGGGGAAGGGGATGAGATTACTCCAGGTGGAACTCGTTTAAAACGATGACAGCTTACATTTTCTTCGCGAACTGAACCACCGGTACTCCCGGGTGCAGTTTTTACTTGTGGATACAATTTTATCTGGCTATCGGTTGTTATCACAGCTGTTGGCTTGGATCTTGTTTAATAATTCTCATTTACATTCTTAGCAAGGAAATGTTTCATCTATTTTTTTGCAGTAAAAAGAAATTTAATTTTAATACTACATCCGCCGTATTTATTATTAAATAGTCTGCAGATTTGGATAATTTAAATGTTAGCATTATGAACGGTGGAGGAATTGATTGAATAGTTTTCGGTTTGCTTCTGTTTAACAATTTAGGAATTCTCGGAACTTAAATATTTTACCGATTTTTTTTTTCTTTTTTTGTAATAAAAAAGAAGCAAGAAATTTGCACGCGATCTTTAATCTTAATAGGACACCTATCGTATTTATTGTTAAATAGCCTACATGGATAATTTGGATACTTATAGCATTATGGATGTTGGAGGAAGTGATTGCAGTACAATCTTGTAGTGGATACAACTTGCATAGTTGATCAGTCTCTATCCACTAAAAGGTTGTTCTCAGTTTGCTTCCATTTAACGACTTGGGAATTCTGGGAACTTAAGTAATTTTAACGATTTTCTTGTAATAAAAAAGGAGCAAGAAATTTACACGTGATTTTTATTTTAATAGTACACCCACCGTATTTGTTGTTAAATAGCCTGCAGATTTGGATAATTTGGAGCTTACATCATTATGGATGGTGGAGAAAGTGATTGCACAGTTGCCCAAGCTGCATCCACTGCAAGGTTGCTCTCAATTTGTCTTGGTTTACCGTCTTGAATATTGTCGAACTTATGCTTTACACTATAATTATAGATTGTCAACGGGAGATGCCGAAGATCGCAATAAATTATTCACTCAAACTTCTATTGATTTATCCCACAAGAAATTGGAAAAATTATCAAATTTGTGCCAAAATTATACAAAAGTAGAAGTGATCAACCTATCGCATAATCAGTTCAAATTTATTAATAATTTGTCAAAATTTGGTGCATGTCGTGAAGTGCGTTTTCCTTTTTTCAGTTTTATTTATTCTAAACAGTTTTTTAAAGCAGACGTAAAGATATATTACGTGTAGAATTTTTTGAATTTTCGTTCATTTTACTGTATTATACATACTTTGTAAGAAAAATAGGTAATGAACTAGTCAATGAATTATTTTGCTACGAAACCAAAAATCTATCACAGTTTATTAAGAAATATCTTTGTGATAATTCCTTTGTTACAGTTAGATGTTAGTTTTAATGTACTGGAGCGATTTTCGAGCTTTTTGCCGCTTGCTAATGTTTTAAAGCATCTTGACATTTCGCACAATGTTTTAAATAATTGTGATAATTTGGCAGCACTTACACAACTGGTCTGGCTTAATGTAGCTCATAATCATATCCAGGTTTCTCTTTTTTTTTTTTTTCTTTTTTTCTTGACAATTCTGCCAGTTGTTTGATTCATGTTAGATTATCTGATTTTAACGATAAAATCTTGTTAAGGTTCTTCCTTTGCTGGATCGACTTATATATTTAACTTATTTGAACATCTCAAACAATCGACTTAATATTTTGCCGAATTTGAGCAAATTGCCTGTCTTGAGAATTCTCAATTTAAATGGCAATAAAATTAGCACTCTAGACGAACTTCATCGAACGATGCCACAGTGTTTGCAAGATCTCGACATCGGTGCTAATATAATCATAGATTTACGAGAGGTTATAGTTATCACTATTCTTATTTATCGAAGTTTATTATTTTATATTGTAATGGTAATTTTAATTTATATTCGTATAAATTTAATAGATATGTAATATTTATTATTTTCTTTGATTTTAACAATGAATAATGTTTCAGGCTCAATACTTATTATGTCTAAAAAACATACGATCTGTAGTGTTTGCGGAAAATCCTTGTGTTCGTTTGGAAGGTCGCACTTTTTGTTATCGTCCATATCTTTATTGTTGTTGTCTCGAACGACTTCAAATTGTTGACGGAAAAGAACTTAGTGAAACTGAAATCATTAAAGGTGCTTTGTCTATTACTATTTATTATCAGAAAGTGTGAAAAGATATAACTTTTTGGAAGTTATGTATTTCATGGTATCATTTGCAGAATCCATCCAAACGACTGGAATAAAATTTATTTTTTGGTGCATACCATATTTTTATTAGTGCATGGATATTAGGAAATACAGCAGAAATCTCAGATAAGTCATCAGTTTTAAATCCTGAATTGTTTCAGGTGAAGAATTACATACCCATGCAAAAGTACGACGTATGGAAACGCATGCGCAGTTGTGTGCTTACCTTGAAAAAGAGTGTCCAGAGGATTGTCATCATTCATTTTCATCAGATGACAATCGTTTGATGAAGGCAATTTTTAAACAGATTATTTTCTAGAATTGTGACTGTTTTCTAGAGTTATTTATATAAATAATTCACATTGTTAAAAAGCTTAACAGTATGTGAATTATTTAAATCTACATAATTCTAGAAAATAGTCTTTTTTTCTGCAAGATTTTTGAAGATGATTAGATATGTGGAGATTGTCATCACATGTTTAGTTTTTTTGCAGATTTTGAAAAAAAGACGAGAATACGCATTACGTCGTAAGGATGATACAACAAGTGAGGAATCAGCGGCAACAACCATTTCGCCATATAGAGAATGGCTTTCCAAATCAGCCTCTTCTGTACCGAATCATTTCGAATATAACAGTTACAATACGGAACGGAAGGAAAATTCTGCGCTTCTGACTGAATTTGATGATCTATCATCTCTATCAGCTAGGTAATCGCTCCAGTTTTATGAATCGTTGTATGCATTTCTGCTTTTTAAGAAGCGCACAGTTTTTTTCAGAAAGTTGCGCATTAAAATTCTTCAGAATATTCTTTCTTGATTATAGATAATTTAAATAGCGTAATTTAATTCAAATATAGTTATCTTGGGTTTTTTTTTCTTTTCAATATTTTCAATTCAATATTATATAATATATTTCTAGGATCAGCACACCTCCAACTTCTGTAAATTCTAATATTTTGTCTTCAGTGGTTACTTTATCAGCTCCATCAGTTTCATCCTCCACTCCAGTGAGATCATGTATTCAGTTAGTCATGCATTTCAATTTTTTACTAGGATTTATTTTATACGAGTTTATTCTTTTGTTTTTTGTCGTCTGATTCGTATGAATGATTAATTGTAGAAGAAAGCCTCAAGATAAATCGATTCAAGTTCGCAAAACCACAACTACAGCAAGTAATATACCAAAAAAAAGCAGCGCTATTAATCACTTTGATCGGAGGTTTCTTTGAAATAATATCTTTTGAATATTTGCATTTCCTATTGTCTTTGAATTTTTTGTTCTGCACAACGCACAGATTTAGTTAGGTATGTCATTGAGCGTCATTTTATTTCATAGTTGCTAGTCTTATTTTAGATCGGAATTAATAATCAGTACAATTTTCTTAGCATAATCATAACGGCTCGAATTTTCACTTTCTACTCAGTTAAAAAATGTGCAATGAATTTGTAAGCAATAGAAAAATATTACATTTTGTTGTACTTTCAGTCGGAAATGTCAGAAATCGTTGATGAGGAATATTGTGAAAGATCCTCCTAATAGGCCAAAGGTTGTGATTTAGCATATTCATACATCTTTTAATCTATAATTTCACGTCTGAGCAAATAAACGATGACTTTGAAACATAATGGGACGTGAGGTACACAACTTTTAGTTGTTACACAAGAAAAGTACCGAAGGATTGTCTGATTTCAAATGTCGGTAATTGCAGTGCAGTCACTCTTGGGAGTGTTTAGATTATCACACTGCTAATTAAGCTGTATTATTCAACAATTTAATTTTAATTTAAGAAATTTCTCGCATCATGAAGTAAATGCATACATCTACTTCAAACTTTATTAAGTTATTTCATTATTTCAGGTTTATGTTCTTTCCGAATCAGTTGCACAAAACCCGAATTATCGCTTTATTTCTATGGAAAACTTCGGAGAAATTTCCTTTGTGAGTGCTCGCAAAGCTCGAAGATATAGCGAAAAGGAAAAGAAAGCCGCTTCATTCATTCAAGTAAATTTAGCTTGCTATTGGATTTTTATGCAAAAAATTGCTTACTAAACAAAAAATTTATAATAAACACACAAGTTAGATATTGCTGTTTCAATTTGTCTTAACTTTTTTATTTCTGCAGAAATCTGAATATTTTAAATATTTTTCATAATTCACAGTAGTTAAATTTCAGTTATGGTGGAGAAATATGAAAATTCGACGAATATATCGGGTGTTTTTCCTCGAAAGGCGTGTTCAGCGTCTTGAAACACTACTCAGAGAAAAGTCAAACATAATATTGAACTTTGAAAAGCAATTTTCTAATCTGGAACGTAATATTGAAATAATCAAAGCTTCAGTTGAACAGCAAGCTTTGAGGATTACAGATATGCAACAGTTTTTGACTGTAAGTTCCCAGAATTCCCCTTTTAAACAATGGTGAAAATTTTAAATTATAATAAAAATATTCATATATATATTATGCTTTGATTATGACAGTTTGTTTTCTTAGCAATTTGTTGAAACATGCAATGAACGTCAGAAGTATAACTTGAATAAGTTATTGCCAGTTCCTGATGAATTACAATACATCTGGACATCAGAAACTGAAATAATGCTACAGTGGCAAAATCGTCAGTGTTTGGAGAAACCGACAGGTTTGTTTTATTCAGTTTGATTTGTTTTCAATTTCAAAGTCAGTGTGACAGCATATTACTCTGTTAAAGAATCCAAACTATTTTGAATATCTCAAGTTCGAAAAAAAAACCAGGAAATTATTTTAAGGGTATTTGATTACTGTGGATGATCATCCTTGCGGAATAGTTAAAGGTATTCAGAAAAAAGCTCTTGTTACAGATTTGGATCCAACTAAGGAATCTGTGTAAGTAATTTAATCGAATTTTCTAATCTATGCTGTGTTGTATTTCCAAATGATTACTACTATCATTGTTATATCATTTCCTTGCTCTTCATCATTTATAGTATTTTGTAGCTAAATTGAATTCAATTTTCAGTGTAAGAATACAGTGTGTCTTCAATGAGTTTAGTGGAGATATCTCCGAATGTTTAGTGATTCCTTCACGCAAACAGGTTTGTCAAATTTTCAAAATAAGCATTTCGGTGTATATGTTTATTGCATCTTTTATATGCAAATATAATTTTAAGACTGATATGGTTTTTAGAAAACAGACTGTGTTAATGAAAATGAAATACAACTTGTTCCGAGCCAAAATGAAAATTTGAATTAACGAGATCGTTTAAACTTGATTTCAGAGCTCCATATGAAATCCATTTGTTGAATTGTTTTCTTTTTCTAGTTTTTAATTACAATGATTATCAATTTTCGTGTTGGTTATTTCACATGATTTACTTTCCTGTGAACAATGAACTTTGCATATTCATTTCAATTTTTCATCTTCACCTTTTCTGTTTGGATACGCTGTATATTTTGTGAGATTTAATCAGCACAATTCCTTATTTTCACTTATTGTCTTTAAAGATAATTTTAGAATATTCCAAATATATTTACATTTCATGAGAAATAAATTCAAGATTTTAAAATGGTCAGGAGACTTTATTTATTGGCTTATAATAGCTTTATCTAGAAAAAAAGCATTTTCTTCATGGTTCATATTATCTGTTAATTTTAATACATGTATAAAGTCTTTGAAAATTTTACTGCCTCAATTTTTTATGGCACATGCTGTTTATTGTTTCGATATCGCTTTACAAATGTTACCGTGCGTCCTATCCTTTGAGTAATACTGATATTTAAATTCATTATAATTACATCTGAACGGGATTCTGTAATCCCAAAAACTTCCAAGTTTTGCCTTTATGAAATATTATTGTTTCGAGTTATAATATCCATAATAAATACTTTTTTATGTCTGTACATTGATTTTTTTGCTTGAATAAATTTCTAGGTACGAGATTAAACATCGGGTCTGAAATGTCAAGTGATTATCATAAAAAGCATAATTCAAAACATTACAGAACGTCATAGAACGATTTAAGATGTGCAGGATATCGCATTATGTTTGATACAGGAGATTTTGCTTCAGATATGAGAGATATTGAATTCGACAGTGCTGCATATATTTATCAGATTTATTGAAACGCGTCATGACATATTGAAGGAGATAAAAGAATGATAGAGAAATGTGTGCTTGCTGTCGTTGATTGGCGAGCGTACGGCTGTTATCTCAAAAATAGTATGCTTGTTATCGTCATTTTCATGGCTCTAAGTATCCCTAAATGTAATATTGATGTAGTAATACGTAAACTTCCCTCAACACTAATCAATTTTTCTATTTTGTCTCTTTTCATATAAATAATAAATTTTCCTGATCGTCTGTTTCCACAAGTATTCCTTTGCAAAAAATCAACTCTTCATTCATCTTCATTACAATATTTCAGCTGATAACGTACGTCCTAAATGCTATACCTTTTCTGTCCCAAACTTTGCATCTCCAAATTTTATCAAATTGGCGATACTTTTGTCGGGGATCGAGCAATCAATACATTATTATGAAGGATATGTGCAAGGGGACCTAAACTCTAAAGTAGGAATGAATGATATGTTTATCTTACTTGATGATATCTCACTGAGGATCAGATTTCCTTGATTTGAGAGGTTTTCAGCTCAGTGTAACTTGATCACGAAATTTTTGAAATCCTTCAAGCGAATATAGCAACAGCCCATCGTCTACTGCATAAACAAACAGAACCGACTAGTCACGAGTGAGAATCAGATGATAGATGACGTTCTGAATGTCTTAGCAATGTGCTACAGCAACCATCTGAGATGCCGGCATTTCACAGCGCTCAGATTGATGATAGCATTCGAGAAGCAAACATGTGTGCAATTGTAATTGATTGGGTATAAGAGGTCATTCTGAGATCATACTATCGTGACCTCAGGTGATTTTTGCTTCATAAATAAAAATCAAAGCCATAGCCTTAACGATGCAACAATTTAGTACTCTTGCAACATTCGCGTTGATGATTAGACTTTGTAGGCATCAGATGCAACTTTGTCAAATTTATCGTAGTAAGACGTAAATATGACATGTCATAATATTTCTTCAGCTTTTCATCAGAAGTTCCAGGATGCCACTGGTGGCGGATGATTTGGATATGAAATATGGAGTGGTGAATCAGAATGATGTGGCTGACAAGAAAAAACGGAAAAAATCAAAGGGAAGAACACTGGAAATTGATTTCCCACTTCATTCAAATGGGCTAATTCAGTGGGTTATTGTTGTCTTGGTTCATCTAAGAATATGGATTTTTTTTTACCTGAAAAAAAGAAAAGGAGCTTTAATATGATCAGAAGAAATGATTGATATTTTTTTGCATATGAGGAAAGGTTCCACTTTTCTGAAAAAGCACATTCTTCTCGGAAAGAGTGCACATTTTTCCTTACTCTCTCCCAAGATTTTGCAATTTAAAATTATTTGCGAGGAAAGAAACATGCTTTGCTGTTGGCTTTATGCTTATTTAATAATTCGTTTTGCATTCAAAATCATTCCGCTGATCCCTTGGTGGAAATAAAATAAATGTGTTTCAGATCATATGAATCTAGCATTTGTTATGACACAAATAATCAAAAAGTTGTATCTGCGTATTCCGCTGACATTTCTACAGTCGAAAATGATTGTTCGGATGTAATTAATCAGCTTTTGCCTACTGTTCGGGATGCTATGCAGTGAGCATTATTTCTTTATTGAGTTAAGATTCTGATAACACTTTTAGATTTTTTTATGATTGTAAATGGGTAAAGAAAGAGAAAGAGATGCAGTACGAAATCGTACACAACTTTTAAGGATCAATTCGAAAACTAAATGTGCAGAACAAACCACAAAAGCCAAGAGTTATTTATTATAAAAGCCTTATTTATCTAAAACGTCAAGTATCATGCCATAATATGAATAAAAATATGGAAATTATATAGAAAAGAGTTTTTAATTTTAGTATCATCATCTTTTTGATGTTATTTTTGTTTTTCTGCGATGGTAATTTAGCTGAACGCATCGCTATAATATGAAATTGAAAGAAAAGAATTTGCCATACTCAAATTTGTATGAGAACGTTTCGAATTCTGAAGACAAAACTTCAGATTAACTCTTAAAATAGTAATGATGATTTTGATAAAAACCATATGTCAGAATCAATAATAATTTCAAGGAAATTACTGTTACTGCATTTCAGAGAATTTTTATATGATGTTGGCAATCGTGCTTGTGAAGTAGAAGAAGTCGTCAACTACTTGAAAATATCAAATATTGCATTGCAGTATAAGCAGATGCTTAATTCCTTAAATAATGCACAATTATGTAGGCTTTTCGAAAAGTTGGACATATTTCATATATCATATGAAGGCTCGAAGATGATTCTTCAAATGGCAAGTTAATTTCATTCAGGTTTTAATCGAATTTAGCTGAATTTTTGTCAGAAAAGGTAAGAATAATAAAAAATAGAATTATTTTCTTTTCCATAATTTTCAACAATAATCATAATAAAATATCTATTAAAACCATAAATTACAAATATTTTCAGATTAATGAACCATTTCAACTATCTAATCCAAATACGGCTTTGTCACCAAGTATCTCATCTTTATCTAATCCTAATAATAGTGACCAGTTATTGACGTTACTGAAGGGTACTTTGAATAGTACTTCAGGCGTTTCTATTGCTCAAACTAAACCTCTCTCTGCGATTACAAATGATTTCACGAAGTACTTTTTCTTTATCATTTCAAATTCATTTATTAAGTGTAAGTTTGTATTTCTCATCCGTGTTATCAATTATTCTTATCAGATTACCGCATCAATATTTAAATGGAACAGAAACAATGGGATCACAACTTGACAGTGCAATTAATTCTCACCAGAAAGTTACTGGAGGTACGATGGTCCACAAGCGTTTATCTGCGGTAAATCCTTTATTTAAATCTTTATTATATAATTCAAACTATAGTGATAATTCCGATTAAATGCCTCTTATGATTGCAACAATAGAATGAAATGTGGAATAAAGCTTTAGACTAAAAACAGAAAATAACGAAGGAAAAAATTTACAGTATAACATGGAAATTTAAAAGGGTTATCATTTTTTAAAGTTTAATTATTTAGAAAGTAAGCATTCTGTCATCTCATTTTTATAAGCTATCTAATAGAGCTGCTATGGAGTGGAGTTTCTTGTTGAATGTTTTGGATTTTATTTGTAAGTAATTTTTTTTTTTCGAATTCAGGATGAACTGCTTGTTCAGCAGAACGGGGATATTTTTTATGACCAGAATAATGAATTGATGGATCGAAGAATGCTTGCTCAGGATGCAAGATTTCATTTGGAGTAAGACCATTTCTGGATTTTTATTTTCTGTTTGAGTGAACTCATAATTAGTTTTCAAATTTCTCCAAAGCACATATTGGGTTTTTTTTTTTTTTTTTTTTTTTTGATTCTTCTATAATAGAGAGTGATAGAGTATCGATATTTATTATCAAATCAAGAATTAGAGCTTCTGTTATGTTGTGTACCATTTTCAATGAAAATATTGATGCTGATAACTATGAAAATAATTTTCGCACAATTGAAATTTCAGAAAGAGATTTATAGAACAGAGATTGAAAGATGTGGAAAAAAGATACGAAGAAAGATTATCTAATATCTCTCTAATGTTGAAAAAAGCTTATGTAAGTCATCCCTCACTTTTTAATTCATTGTTCCAAGAGACACTGATTTTATTTACTAATTCGTTTAGCAAATAAACGTTCTGTTATCTGCATTTTTACAATTTAATGGATTGATGTTGTCTTGAGTTTGATATGGTATGGAAGAGTATTATTGCTTGCATTTAAATATTTTTCAGAAAGAAATATTAGATTTGCGCTTAGGGAAAGCAAAAGCATTAGCAAATAAAAGGATGGGACAAGCTGAACTTGCTTTAAAGCACGCTAATGTAATACATGACAGGTCAGCTATTTTACTTGATTTTTGCAAAGTGTATTTCTTTCAGTGTTGCATTTTTTGTGAAAGAGAAAGGAAGTTGATATTAAGAAATTATTAGATAGTGCAAACATGGAACAAAGGGATACCGGAATTATTATTTGTTTGAGTTTAGGATTTAGTTGTGAACTTTTGTAATTTTAATTATTTTTATGTCTTTTAATATTTTTGAACTTGAGAGTTGCTCATTATAAATTTGATTGTAAAAGCATAGTATTGCTAGTTTGATACTTTTTTTTAGAACTTCAAAGATCACTGTTAAATATCTTCACATATCTTACTTCTCTGCTTTATTTTAGAATTGCGGACGAAACGGTTAAATCGGATATAAAGCAGATGATAAGGCAGTGGGAACAGATACTCAGGGATTACAAGGCGTGGCATGCTAATTTAGATGTATGTTTTTTTTTTTGGATTCAGATACTTTTAATTATGTTGTTTGATATATTGAAGTAGTTAGCCTTTTTTTATATTTTAACATACAATATTTTTGCTAGGGAATTAGAAAATTTTCTTTTTTGTTGAAATGATTCATATGAACTTGGTGGCACATATTTCATATCGATAACTGAACACAATTAGTAAAAATTGCAGAGAATAGTAGATGGTCAAAAGGCTCAAGTGGATTCAAATTATCGTTTTGATGAGTTGGCGCTGTTGTCGGTTAGTTTTACATCATTTTTATCACAGGTCGTGGTTTCTTTATGTCGAATTTATGAAAATTTGTTGAACAGCTCTTAATTGTAACTCTCAAGCTAATGTGAGAAATGTATTTCAGCCACCAGATAATATTCCATGTGCTCCGCAGTTACCTCCGAATGCTTTGAAGTATTTTCAACAACTTGAATTCGAATGCAGTTTGGGTGATCCATCGTCGGAACTTCTTGTATGCTAGTAGATTAATTCATATTTGGAGTTTTAAGTCTGGCTGGAAATTCTAACATCACTAAATCTTTTTCTGACACCTTCGTCGTGATATGCACTAATAACGAAGTAATGCCATTTCTCAACATCAAAGCTGAAGCAGTCCGAAAGTATAAATTTTATGACCGAGAAAATTTTTGATTTACTTTGACAAAACGTGTTGAATGATCTGTAAAAGATCTCTTCGTATTACAGTCAGTATTATTAATAATCATTTAGCGAGTAATTGGTCCACCAGTTGGTTTTGAGAAGGATACTGTAACAGGTAATCGATTTGGTGCGATTGGACAACCGGCCCCTCCACCACAAAGGAAGATATTCACGGAAGCACAAATAAATCAATTGGTTAGCATATTTTTTACTTCTTTGATTTATTCTGTTTAAGGTTTTCTTTGATTTATTCTATATTAAGGTTCCATTTATTTACTTGTGCTCATATTTTATTGTCTTTATTTTTTGTAATCATTTATAGGTTGAGAAGACGCTACAACATTTCCGAGATATTTATGGAAGTTCTTCAAATTTAAGCGCGTATGTTTTGAATTACTTGGAATTGTTTTATGATTCATTTTAGATTTTTTTTTATCTTTTCTGAAACATTCCTTTAGAGAAGAAATCAGAAATGTACTAAACGAGTTCGAACGACGTCCTTTAATGCTTGCATCTGATGTAACTTTTTCTTCTGTTCTTTCTCATGTAAGTTTTTATGGCTGAATTTTTTCGTTTCAGTTGAATTTGTTTTGTTTCTAGTAGGAAGTATTTGGTGCATAATGAAACACGATGAAATAGTATTTTTTAAATGAAAGTAATGGATTTACAATTATATTAAAATATTAACAGAATTGATAATCATCCAGAAAATAACTGCTTTCCATTGGGCGTTTATATATATATATATATGACCACGATTTTATCTAGGGTTGTTGTGAGAGGAAGACACAAAAGCAATCACCAAATATAACATTCTAAAAATAAAAAAAAAAAATGTTTTTATTATGTATTGTAAGTATGACTTATTTTTATAAAATTTTTGTTTTAATAAGAAATTATAGATTATAAAACGCGTTATGGAAATAACTGGTGCTAATGGTGGAAATGGTAGCAATCAATCGAATACACCATGTTGGACGTCGTTGTCATCTGAATCATCTGTAATCTTTTCACCTCCTTTCACTAAGACAGGGAAACTTTTATTGTGTTAATTTATTCGTAGTATTTCAATTAACGATTTTATTAAATTTACTATAGTTAATCTTCCATCAGTTTATTTTTGGAATTACAATTTAAGGATTGTTACGGCTTTTGAGAAAAAGCGGTTTTAATCATTTGTTCAAGTCCAAAGCAAAAGTTCTTTTAGGCACCGTTCATCACTTTATCATATCATTCATATTTTGAGGTAATTTATATTATGTGGGATGATACCTCTCGTCAAATATTGCTGTTGCTCTAGCGATTTTTACAGCTCTAATTTAAGTAGCACATTTTAATTTTCAAATACAATACTATCTCTATCACTTTCATATATATAATTTAATACTTACGAATATAAGCTCCTTTACCGTGTGGCGTGATAATTTTATTCTCTTTCTTTCTGGGTTTATTTTTCATAATCTTATTGATCTTGTGAAGATATTGTGAATATAAAATTAATAGTTAAGGCACTGAGTTCGATGTATCATCTCGAAGCTATATGCATGTTATTGATGTATATTGGTCGTTTTGTGTCGTGACTATAACAAAATAGAAAAACTTGATATCAAATGTTCATGAGTTACCACCATATTTCTTTTGAACGAGGTATGAGAGAATGATAAATCCGAAAAGGAAAATAAGAATTTCGTTGTCACCACCACGTAGTCAAAATTATCACATCACTACAAACTTTTAGAAGACAGCTTTATTTTAAATTCTCAATGGATTTTATGTTTTGGTCCGATGAAATATAAATACATGCGAAAGATAGGAATAAGGAATAGAAAATGTGTTAAGTTATGCCATATTGGTTTGTCATTAGTTAAAAAAATATGGCAGATGTTACAATTCTCTTAAGATAAAACAGAACTTTTTAAAAAATGTGGACATGTTTTGATGAGATGGAAAAGGTATTTTACTTCCTCTTTTTTATAACAGAAAGTTGCTTTATCCGGAAATTTCAAGTTTTTTGAGACACATGTTTGCGACAAATTTTCTAGTTTGAATTCTGTAAGCACTTGCACGTTGTTTTGTAACACTGTTTTTGTTCTTATTTGAAAAACTATAAAAATTTTTTACTTTTTATCGATGGTTGATATGTCATTGCATATCCCTTGTGGTTGTCTTCCATGCGTTACTCATTTATCCTTATAGCTGTCAGGAGCTGGAACAAATACATTTGAAATTTGTCTTTCAGACTATTCGCCGTCCTGCGGATTTGGAAAATCAAGAATGTAAAATTTGCTTACAGTTACTCGCTCATGATGACAAATTAATACAATGTCCTTCTTGTGTCGATTCCTATCATTATGAGGTGATTTATTTATTCATGAAAATCCGAAAAATCACTGTATTAAGGTACCAAAGCATTAAAGCGTGATGGAGTGCAATTTTTGATATTTCTAAATTTGTCAGGGACTCATTATGATTGAATAATGTCCTCTCAAGATAACATGGATGAAGGGGGTTTGGTTTTTCTCATTTCTACTATTTTCAAAATTTATATGTAGTATCGTATCAAGTTCATGCTTCTGCTGCCCTTTTACGCTAATGTATAAGTACTAATTTACTATCTTACCAGGAGGATTGTCTCAATGCCCTATATGTTTCTGGTTCTAGTAATAAAATGATATTTGGCGTTAAGCATTTTCGGGCAGTATCAAGAGTAGAATGTCAAGATAACTATCTTAGCTACTTATCCTTATCAAAGATTACTGGTGAATCCATTGCAGTGTGGAATCAAATGGCTCAAACAAAATAGCACATGCCCGCATTGCCGTCGGTTATGGAGCAATCCGGACGACTTTCCATCTTTGGCGACAGCTGCTCCATGAATTATGTAACTATAACATTTCTTTGTTATATCCCTAAGTTATTAACTTTCCGGAATAACATATTTAATTCTTAGTTTTCATCAGTATAATCTTTTCCCTTCGCTGAGTATTTCATCTCAAGAAAATATTGATTATCATATTATCTCATACTACAGGACTGCTCAATACGAGTAGTTTCGCATTCGAAGTGTCGTATTAATCGACTTCACGTTAATTAAAGTTCATGGAAAAACATGCAGTGGCAGCTAAAATAACATCTCACAAAAAATGTCTTCAAAATCCATTGCACATCTTGTAGTTTTATGCCATTTCTTATTATTTTAGTTCATTGATTAGTATAATTCGTATTCACCTAAATAGATTTCATAATCGTAAATTAAAACGTATTGTAGCAGAAATCTTATATCGTGGTATAGTATTCTTTTAGATATAATCTGTTTAGAATTTTCGAACTAAAACGTTTCGATTTTTTTCATTCCTGTGAAAATTAATTCACCTTTGACATTGATTTTCATCTATAAGAGTTTATGAAATTATTTCATGCGCATTTTTTTGTGACCGTTCTAAATGAACGAAAGATGTTATTTTTAACGTACATTGGAGAAAAACAAGCACAGAAATATCTCCACCAATTTTTTTTGTATCTGAAGTCGCCAAATGCAAGTCTTTTCATCATAACTTTAAGAAAATTCAATTTTAAGAGTTAGCATTATCAAAATGTACCAAAAACCAATTTGGAAGAAAATTGAATGCACTGTTTGATGGAGAAACTTGAAATGTTATGCATCGTTTGGAAGGATCAAATTCTAAAACGTAATAGATAAGATCTGGAGAAATCTCCAACAATTCTTTCAAACAATTCAACATTGCAACGAGGAAGTTGAAAGTAACATTTGCGGACCACTGACGAGCTTTTTTTGCTAGTTGTGATACTTTGAGTCGCTCAATGTGAGTCACAATACCTATAATAGGCTTTATAATAGCAAATTTTAAATTGGAATGAAAATATGAGTAACACTCACCTATCATATTTTAAAAATATTCGGTTCAGCATCAATTGCCAACGTACCATTATTATCTCTAAAGCCGATAATTATGTTTTGTATGCCGATCAGAAAGGACTGCACCCACCATTTCATTGCTTTATATCTCCAAAAGTCATTTGTCAGTTCCTTACGCTGTGTCTTCAGTTCAACGTATTCATCTTCTGCTAAAATCGCACAATATCAACGAGTTAAATCATTATAGACAAGATAAAAAAACAATAATAAGATCTTTCTGACTAATTTTAACAGGATTCATAACTAAAACCGTTGCCTATCTGTCGAGAAGATGCAACACAAATGCCGTGATGTTTGCAATTTGTAAAATCTAAAATTATGAATCTAATACTACATTTCGGTATATAGCAGACTTCCTTTAAGAGTTACTGATTCTATTCATGATCTCTTTATTCGAATCCATGGACAAAATAAGCTACCAGCATCGATGCAGTCGGTCTCACCAGAATACAAAATACGAAATCCTTTTCGTCCACCTAAGCGTGCTTTAACAACAACATCAAATTCCTCTAGATTCGTCACCGGTTCATTTCTATTTGGTTCGCCCTGGAAATTCTGAAGTGTAATATTTAGGATTTCTACTTGATTCTTAAAATATTATTAAAATAAAAATTTTTTTTTCATTAATCAATAGCTTTAACAGAAGTATATATTATGAGAAAAAATCACCGATAAAGAGTCACTTGTGATGTATTGTTCGAACTTAAATCCCCAATATGTCATCAACTTGTCGCGATCAGACATTGACTTTAACTGCAGTATTTTTTCATCGGTCGGGAATTCACATAAGAAAATTACAGATTTATACCGAACAACAGCTAATCGCCAACCATCTCGACATTCGTAAGGCGAACATGCGATCCGCGTCAGAGTACCACGCCAACAAATAAAATCAGCTTTATGGCAAACCTTGAAATGACAGAGATCTAAACTGCAAACAATATAAATCTAATTTTTTATTTTTAAAAAAATGAGATAAATGCAATAATGCTAAACGGAAATTAGTTTATCATGACCAAATAATACGACTGCCATGTTTCTTCACCAGCTGGGAA
This sequence comes from Onchocerca flexuosa, assembly GCA_002249935.1. Classification (NCBI taxonomy): domain Eukaryota; kingdom Metazoa; phylum Nematoda; class Chromadorea; order Rhabditida; family Onchocercidae; genus Onchocerca; species Onchocerca flexuosa. The sequence continues at coordinate 37,318 of KZ269999.1, read as the reverse complement.
TTCCTATCCGAGCTTATGATCACAGACCCGTTTCAAAGAAGACTATAGATTTATTCCAAACAACAGCTTAACTATTTCAGCCAATTATGCAGAGTTCATAGTAAAATCTCAGAATTTGGATATTTGCAATAATTTTTAAATTCTAAACATTATGTCGTGCCAGAGAGCAAATAAAACCAATATTAGCTGATCATGGAACAAAAATAAAGAGGACTAGTTAATTTATTAAGCTAATGAGATGTTTATGAAGTGATGATTTTATGATATTTTTTTCTTTTTTTTTTTCGTTTTATATTTTTTCCTTTTTTTCGTTTTTGTTTCTTGCAAGTGAAGTAATTACAGGGAAAAGAATCAGAGTGAAGATAAAAGGAAAGCAATAACAGGTACCTTATTCAGAGAAGACCCGGCTTCGCTATGTATAAATATCCATTTCAACAGCACGTCCAGTTTCTCATTATGCAAAACGTCTTTACCTTCAAATTGTTGATAACCAATACTTAAATCCAAATTACATTTCTGCCCGACTGCTTTTTCGTGAAGATATTTTGCGCGGGATCTACCCGGCAGAACATCCCGTTGCTTGGTTACACACATTTCTCCAATCACTGATGGTTTGTCGAATGCTGGAAATGCACCTTCATATAGAAATGGATCCGTCTTCAACAGTAAAGACATTGTCCTGAAAATGTAGACGATAACTTCCTCCATTTCTATGTTCAGTCATTTACAAGCATTTGTACGATGCTAATGATAAAAGATAATAGATACCAGTATGGTATCAACCATATGTCTGTCCGTGTTTGTAGCTGAACCTATTCGGATGCATGTTTACATCTCCGCGTATCAATTCTTGCTTCTACTCATACACAAGCAGAGACAAAATATAGTAATCAACTTTGCTTCCGATGACAATGACCGATGGAACGCAGAAGGCCAATTTTGATTCGTTTGGATTTAACGGTGAAGCGTGAAATTGGTGCGCTAGCACTAAATTTAGATATGCGCTCGCTGTTATCGAAGGATTGCGATGGGGGGTTTCTGATTACGAGATTAGTTGGTCACCCTGAATCTATTGATTTTGTGCTAATGGAGACCTTTGCAGTTACAACAGAAGAGAATGATAGCTGGGGACGACACTCTCAATGATTCCGAGGATACCGCTTCGTTGAAGGTAATTTGTTTGCAGAGCTTTTTATTTTTTCCATTCAGAGTGTGCCATTGAGACGAAATGTTTTCATTTTTACTTTTCAAAGAGCAGCAAAGCTTATAGCATAAGTTTATAATCTATTACTGATGTTGCTAAATGAATCTGAGCTTTAAATTGATTGTATCAAATTCCTCATTTCCGAATACAGCATATGAAACACTCATATTCAATAATATTAATGGAAAAGATCATTTTTTATTTATATTCTTGTCTTTACATCCCATTCTTGCATATCCTTTTGTGATATTTTTTGGTAGATATTTAATTATTCAGGATACAGATGGCATGACTGCAGTCGATTTACATCTGGATGATGATTCACCCCAGCCTAGCGTACCTGCTAAGCTTTCGTTTACGGATAATGTAGATATAAATGACCCATCTGCGCCTTCATCATACTGTTCAGAATCTCAGATTGAAATTGTCATCAAAGAGTTCGAGAAGAAAGGAGAAGGGATAGGCGCTTATATTGTCTATAAAGTTGTGACAACAGTAAGTAGGAACTTTTATCGTTTAGAATTGAAAAATTATCTGACTCGAAATATTTACATATTTAATTTAGTCGATATTCTTTGCTGCTTTCAGACGCAGAACATGCAAGGTTATAGAGATCGGGAATACGTTGTCTGGAGGCGATTCAGTGATTTCCTTGGCCTTCATGAAAAATTAGTGGAAAAGTATTTCTACAGAGGTTATTTAGTGCCGGCAGCACCAGAGAAAAGCATCGCTGCTTTTACACGAACAAAAATGAATGCATCCGTAGACGATAATACTAATAAGTTAGTTAATTTTGAAGTAAAATATGAAATATTATAGTAAAATATAAGAATCTTAAATTCTGCTTTCTGAGAACACTTTTTCAGTGAGTTTGCTGAACGTCGAGCTAGAGGTCTTCAGAGATTCTGCATGCGCATAGCACGCCATCCAAAACTGATGTTCGATTGTGACTTTCGTGATTTTTTAACAATGACTGCTTCGTTACCTAAAGCTAATTCAACTGTGGCCCTAAGTAGTGCTGGAGTTAAGCGAATGTTCAAAACTGTTGGTGATGTTTTTTCAAAAATGGCTTTTCATATGGACGAAAATGATCGTTGGTTTGAAGCTGCACAGCAGCAAGTAATATTTTGTTTTTAACATTTTCTCTGAACAATTTTCAAGAAAAGAGTTGAATTGTTTTGAGTTGTTCTGCTTTGTTTTATCTCTGGTTTATTTGATTGCTTTTTTCTCATCATGATTTTATTTTCTTTTTGTGGCTCGTTATCGTTCGTCATTAACTGATCGTTTTAGATGGAAGATATGGAACAAAACTTGAATAAATTGCTTCGAGCAGTTGAATCGTTAAGTTCATACCGTCGTGAATTAATTTCTGGAACAGATTCGTTTTCAAAAGCACTTTCAATGCTTTCTTCATGCGAGGAAAATACGAGTCTTGCACGATGTTTGTCACATTTAACTGAAACATATGAAAATATTGATCAGTTGCATGGCATTCAGTCAGATAAAGATTGTGCACTGCTTGCTGAAGGAATCAGTGAACAACTGCAAATCATCTATACGCTAAAAGTACGTTGTTCATTAGTTTTAAACAACTTTTAAACTTGATAATTACTGAATTAAAGCTAATAAAACTTTTGCTGAGTTTAACTTTGTGTATAAGAAGATTAATTTCACCATTTTTCTGTCCTTGATTACTGCAGCTTATTTAGTATCCTTCGATAATTTAACGATCCTCTGTGATATAGACTTCTCTAAGTGTCTTCATTATTTTATGTCCACTGTTTCTATAAATAATCACTGCTATGACTATTTACAGAAGCTGCTCACTTGACTTGTACGTCATAGAAATTTTCAGGAACTTTTTTTTGAACGTGTTAAAATTTGGCAAAATTGGCAAGGTGCTCAACAAAATCTTACCAGGAAACGAGAAATGAAAGCTCGTTATGAACTTTCCGGCCGAACTGATAAGACTAATCAAATCATAGAGGAACTCAATAGCGTATGTTTCTTTTTCTATGATAGCCATTTTTATGACTGCTACTCTTTTTATGTTTTTATCGTTTTGGTTTAAAATGAATAGATTATAGAATGCATAATTAGGTTGGTTGAAAAGTGCAAATGGTTCCATAATTGGTTTTTCGAGCATTCCTTAGAAATTTTCCATACCAAATTCGAAATGAAATGAAGATACTACGAAGTGAAATGTGCCTGCACATCGAAACTAAACATGTCGAGATGGTGAACACTCAGATAATCCTAATTGTATCTCTTTGATTTTTTATTTAAAAAATATCATTTCATTATCAAATCTAGGCGGAGAAAGCAGTTGATGAAGTGGAAAAAGAATTTTCTGAAGTGAGCAAAATTATTCGCGAAGAATATGAAATGTTCTTGGTGGGACGTAAAAATGACATGAACAATATGTTTAAACAATATCTTCAAGAACTTCTTGAAACGCAGCAACAGCTCCTTAAATATTGGGAGACATTTGCACCAGAAACACAGTCTATCGAAACGGCCTGATTTTTCGAGAAATATGGACATATGGACCTTCAGTCTGTGATATTTTCATGCTTGTATGTCAAATTAGTATAATAAATAAAACATGAACTCTGAAATGATTTAACTACAATGAAATCATTTCTCAAAAATCATATTTTGGATATATTATACAATAAATATTTTTAGAAAGGAAGGAGAGTACCAACAAACAGGTAGAAGGTAATGATTTAATAGCCCATAGGTAAGAAGAACATGAAATCTTTCTCGAACAATTATTCTGAGAAAGAAGTCCTCGAGAATATTTATAAATGTAATTTTTAATGCATATTTGGTGAATTATGTATATATGATTACTCTAATCTAGCGTTATGAAAACGATAAATGAAAGTGTATGTCATGTAACAAAAAAGTAAGCCATTCGGAGAATAATATTCAGACTTCAATACATATCTGCTTTGTTTTCAAAAACATTGCGTAAGAATTCATTTATTAGCTTTTTATTAAATAACTGAAATCTTAATCAAATACGATTGAGCAAAATGTCCTTAAAATACAGACATGTAAAATTTTATGACTTCAATGCCTTAATATTTGAGAAACAAAAAAGAAAAGATGATCGCAAGGGCTAGTATTTCCCTGAAAAATCATAAGCATCATTGAAATTTAAGGAAGAAACATAGGAGAAACTTTCTTACCGGTAACAATATTTTCAAAAGAACAAAGGAGGACTTTGTAGTTGAACTAGTAATTAAAAAATATGGGACTCAACTTATGTGATTATTGGGAAAGCATGAGCTTCAGTATTGAATACCCATTCATTCAAAGGCATGATACTGTCGTTTGAAAAAGTGAGATATAAATATTTGAATGTTTCTGCAATTACGAAACTCTGCTGCACATCATCGTGTACTACTTCTGCATTATATACATTTTTTATGCCGGAGTATCTGAAAACTTCAAAAGTGAATTTTACCAAACTGAGCATCATATATTTAAGTTAATATATTACAAGTTTTTTTATGAACTAATTATTATTATTAACTTATTATTAACTATTATTACTGAAACTTTCTGTAGTGAGAAAGAAAATGATCTGACGAAAGCAACCAGCTTTTTTAAGCTATAATTCATCGCCTGATTGTTGCTTTTCCCATAGTGAAAAGTAAACCCTTCCGTAGAGAGATACATAGGAGTAGAGGGGGAGTAAAATAAAATTTTCAAATGTTCTATAATAAATATCAGGATGTTGTTCAAACCTTTAAAATGTACTGCTGATGGCATCAATCAGAAACTCACCCTCCGGTTGTTCGACAATATTTTTCAATATTTTTGGCAGCTACCCAACACCATTCCCTATATTTATTCTTTCCTGTTACACGCCATAGATAAAACCATCCCTCAATCACCTAAAATTGAATCAGTTGACAAAGTATTCTTGAAATACTTGTCAAATATTTTTCTTGAATGTGTATTTTAATAAGATTAGAAAAAAAGAGAATAATTCTAACTTCAGGTCGAAGGATGTAATATTTCTCTTTATCGCTAATCGCCATGCCCTCTATATCATTTGTAAATCGAAATGATTCAGGACCAATACCGGTGGCTGTAAATTAATTATATTTAGCAACTGCAAATAAATTATTTTCGGGCGATCAAAATTTTAAAGGAGAAACATGCAGGAAAAATAAAATATTACCAGTTCTAATATATGATTCATGACACGTATTGGCGATTTCTTCCGCAAGCTTTAATGTATCACTGCGTCTTTTTATATCATTTTCATTCAAGGCTTCGAGAGCAAGCAGACCAACAATGAAACATGCCAAATGATCCATCTTATGTACTTCACGTTTTCCTTTCAGCTCTTAAGTATGCTTGTTTTGAAATTTTTTCACATAGATATAATTTGGTGAAGAATGAGAAAATAAATGTTGAAAACTACAAATAGTTTATTAATTACTGTTCAATGTCGTAACTAATAAAACTCTGCGAAATCTGATTCTTTTCAAATGAAAAACAAAAAAAAAAAAAGATCAAAAGTTACTAACCAATAAAATATGCGAGATGATTTTGCCTCGAATAACGTAACAAATATTTTTTAATTGATTTTAACGCTAAATCATACATTTCTTTGTACACTGTATCATTTTTACCGGATCTAATCCATGATTTCAGAAGATATTCGTAGAAACTATCACCCAATGCACCAACTGAGACATGCTCTGAATGAAAGCATAAATTGAAATTTTAAATTATACTAACATAATACGTTATGAAAACAGATCAAAAGGAATGAAATACGGGTTAGTTGTCGATCTCTTTAATAAGATGAATATGTAAATGGCTGCATATAACCACATTATTATCGCAATGAAAAGTTACACTGAATGATCGACAATCCTGACAACAGCTATTTATGAAGTAAGTTGATTGAATTTTATGGAAAAACTTACTGGGGCCCCACTTCCCAGATTTAGGATGCAAATAATTCGGATAAAGACCATCATCCGTTTTTACAGAAAGTACCACTTCTCGTATACGTGAAACCTATAAGTTGAAATCAAAAAAGCAAAACGCGACCAAGAGAAATATTGCATTGGAGAAAGATCAATAAACTAGAAACCCAACTCACATTTTCAACAACTTAAACCGAGTTCATTAAATAACTTTTTTTTTTTTTTCAAGGAACATCAAAGAAAAATCTCGAACCATAAAATGCCTACTGTTCAAATATATTTTTCGTAATTTTTTTCTGAAAAATAATGCAAATAGTACACATATAAGTATTGCAATTGTGTCAGTGCAGTATATAACTAGCATGCTCAATATACAGTACAACCATTTTTCGAATTCGGAGTCATTTTCCCTCTCAAAACACCAAACAATATTTCAATAAATCAGTTCATAAAAGCAAAGCTTTGCTTTTACGGAAACAACAATATTTAAAAACGAACTTTGCTAGAGTAAATGAAATTCTGAGTGAGTTGAGATAAATAATCAAATTCCAACTGCAAAGAACCAAATTCCGACAATATTGAAAAACCCCCATTGGTCCAATCCCAATTATGTGACCGTCCCGAAACTGGATTAACTAAAGCATAAGGTATACCAGTTGGTGTCTCAAAAGCTGGTAACAATATATTTGCAACGTCAGTTGCCTTTTGCACATACATCTGTAATAAAATCAATTTATATGAACTTCACTGTAATGCGATATTAGTCACTTATTATACATACATCATACAAAAGTCTGTTGAATATTCATTGCTAGATATAAAAAAAGATGAATCCCTTACACTCTGACTCAAACTACATGATCATGCCAAACGATAGTTAACTTATAAGGGAGGGAAAGATAGAGAATGACAATTTATTTTTCTTTAAATGAGTTATTTTTATTCATCCTCACTATTCATATTCTTTAGAACATGATATGAAAATGACTTAATCAATGCTAAAATGAAACAATTACCTTGTCGCCAGTTAATGCATATGCAGCCAATAAACCTCCAATGAAACGGATATTTGTTTCGAAAACAGATATGTCAGCGACCTAAAAATAAAAAGGAATTCAAAATAAATCGAAATAAATGAAGTGAATAATGATACTTTTCTTCTGATTAAATATAATGGATGACAAACTGCTTTATAAAGATTTGTCTATTTTCAGTGATGACTTTTTTTTTCCAAATTTTCAATAGCGAAGACTGAGATGCTTCGATGGCACCAGCAATAAATATTACTATAATCATAAATGTCACGAAATTCACTTCGAAATTCACTTCAACTCAGCTTTGCAAAAGCCATGACGGTGAATAAATCTCAAAAAAAAAAAAAAAAAAAAACTTGTTATACTAGTCAAACTAATTTTGAGGAATGTCCAATTACTTCTATGCGTTAGTTCAGAAAAACATTATCTTAGAAGCAAGTCAATCTTTGTATTTATGAATCTCTAGTCGATCTTCCCAATCTATTTTTGAAGAAAATGATCTATGAGACCAGACACCAGCTGTAGAAATTTTAAAAATGTTTACTTTTTCTCAAAATTCTCTCAAGCCTAGCATATTACCTTGAAAGACTATTTGAAGAAAAAAAATGTATTTTCACTTCAGAACCAGTATTTCAAATGCTACATTTTTTAACACAAATGAATCGACGTCATCATGGAATTGAGATACAAAAACTTACAGAAAGTTTCAGATCGAAAAATTTTTCCACCCAGTTTCGACCTTCCTCATACTCTTCTTTTAGCCCCATAATATATAAGGTATCAAGTGCATCCACAATGGTCGCACCTAATTTTCCGCTGCCAAATATTGATGCACTATGCCCAGAATGTGACAAAGGTTTCAATTCATTGAAACCCCATGCATATTTCCGATAATTTGACCAAGCAAATTTCGTCATCTGCAATAAGAAATGTGAAATACTAATGACGAATCAAACTATAATTTTTAAATTTACTGTTTAAATAATACACATGAATTGAAAAATAAAAGATAAATGTACCCATTTCTGATTATTCTACTTCATCTTTTAAAGAAAAATGAATTTTTTTTTCAAAAATCGAAAAAAAAAAAACACCGCTAGATAATAGTCTCAGCATCGGAAATTTATTGTTCGTGTAAGTGGAAACAGTTCAAATAAAAATGTAGAAAACTTCATTAACTAAAAATTTCTAAATTTTTGGTTGTAAAACGATATTTCTTCTTCTGCTATTCTTATTATAAAAACACAATTCTACTGAAGTAGTAAATAAAATCACCAGATTTCTTGGCAACATCTGTATATTTGGTAATTTTAATTTCATAATTTATGCAGATTTTATCACAACACCATTTTTCACAAATCTAATCTGAATAGCTTACTGCAGCATAATAGGAGTGAAACACTACAAATTTCAGAGAAAATGAGATATGCTCCCGAAAGCATCAAAAAAGCCAAAAAGACAATTAAAGAATTTGGCGAGCTCAAGTATTGATAGCCCTATCACAAACTAAATAGGAAGTTTATGGATCGCATTACAAATTTCTCCAGCAATATATAGTCGAGCTCAGCATGCGAAGAGTATAATGTAATGAACGCTCAGAGAATCCCAATGTCTAGTTTATTACAAGTTTTATTTAATTTTTTGGTTCTTAATAAAAAAAGAAATTTAAAATGTCTTGCACTTCTTTGTTTCTTATACGTAAACGTTTCAAATAATTGTCTCAGATTCTTATAAATTCCGAAATTTATACATTAATTATGAATTGACGCTGCTCAGCAGATTTGGCATCAGATTCTTCGTCCATCTTTACCACTTCTTCAGTGAAATGAGATCTCTCCAATTCAAATTCATGCTGTCGCACCTGAGCCAAAAAACGATTCTTGTCAGTTTTGAATAATCGTCCAGATCTGAAAGAATTGAAATATTCACTTCAAAAACAAAAATTAAGGACTTTTAAAAACGAACAATAAATATCGAGCTATTAAATTAAGCGAAATCGCTCGATCATCAGCATAGGAAGCCGGATTCACTCAATCATCATTTATTGAGTGCTGCTCTTTGAATATCCGCGTTAGGGTTTATCTCGCGGTTAGATTGCAATACTTAGTTCCATGCAAACTTATTAAGTTAATACATGGTGTGATATCTTCACATCTTGTTAGAATTTCTTATTCTTAATATGCTTCCATGACACTTAAATGCAGATAAAATCGATGTTTAGCCGACTTCTCTAAGAACTTATTGCAGCTGAATCGTAATATCAGTAGAGTTTTCGCAATAAGTTAATGTATAAGAATATATTAATGACCTGAAGAAGCTGTCATCACTAGATGGCAAATAGTAGAGCGAAAAAAGGAATGAGAAGAAAACGATTACAGCGATAAGAACTGATTTCCTCCAGTAACGGACGACCATACTCCATCAGCTCTGAAAATTTAATTTTCTGAAAGTTGTGAAACTTTGTTGAAGCAACAACAAGACTCCATTTTTTTTTCTCGCTCTGCGCCAATATTTTATTCAGCAGACGATATAAAAAACGAATGAATGAAATGACAGAATAGCCATCATAACGATCTCTACGCAAGAAATAATGCTCGGCAGTTGTGTCATCAATAACATATAACTGCATTTAATGCTTTTACGCTTCATTATCTATTTTCGTATGGCAGAAACAAAAACACTGAAATTGCATTGATACAGAAGGATCTTCTTTGGTTTTACGCAGCGCGTCATTTGGTTTGTATGAATACATTAGGATGGACATTCTCTCTCATCTTTCTATAGCAAGAACTTGGAAACTTTTCCAAATGACGCGCTGTCCAGTGATATCAAAAGTGCCATTTACGTGATAATGATCATTAGCAACTGCATAATAGTAAACAAGCCCTCATTTATTCTTGCATTTAATGTCTTTTATAGGTAGTGATAACTTTGAAATGTTCCTTATCTGCTTTCTCTGAATGTCATATGAACAGGCCAAGTTAGACTCTCTGCTCAGCTTATGTCTGAAGAGATGTGAACAATAAATGGAAGAAGCAAAGATAGAGGAAAAAGAAGAAATCAATGTTACTTATCCATTCATTCACATCTCAATAGATGAGCAATCTTTGTGAATAAGAAATCTCACCTGAAAGTTCCCCGTATATTAATTGCAATCAACTCCACGTTTATTGCACTTTCCCAGCTGATTTGAATATTATGCGACTAGAATGATTAATGTGTGGAATTCGTCGATCTTCGATCTCTTCGTATTCAAGCAACAGCTTTCCTCACTACAGTCTACAATATGCATGACTCCTTTTACAAAGAGTCAGCTGTCACCACCTTGTCGGAAAGTTGTAAATAATGACTGATCCATTCAAAAGCATCATGGCCTGTAAACGTGTGGTAGGGCCGCGTTTAAATAAGTTATGAAGGAAGGAGGTGTACATTTGTGATGCGGGGCTTGCAGATGGGAATCTTCAGTCGTCACTCGGTCTTTGACAGGAATTTAGGGATCGTTGTGCAGGAGTGAGTAGATGATCTGCTTGGTTCTATTATTAGGATGTGTGAATGTATGCTATGATGATTCAATATTGTGTTTAGTGATGATTTGGCATTATGCTTGCTCTGATCCTATATCTAGATGTCCATTCAAGACATTCATATTTGTTTAAGTCGGTTTTTCCGAATGGTTAAATAAATTCATTTAGTAATGTATTTATTTTCTGAATGCTTTTAAATTATTCATATTTTTAAGCATGAAAAGACCATTCGTAACAAATAAACAACTGCTAGCATATTTAGTTCAAAAAAGATTTAGTAATGTATATGTCATTAGCAATATTGATTTTAATGAGCATTCTTTGAATAAGCTGTTGTGTTGATTTTGGGAAATGAACCGTGAAATATTTATAAACGAAATCTTCGAAGAATTTTTTACAAAAATCTACAAAAAATCTATTCAAAAAAGTGACTTCATATACACAGTTATATACAATCATATCTTACCATATTTATCACGCTATATCACAATATGGGAGGGGAGGCAATAAGTCACGTATTCGATACCTTGCTCGTAATATATGACGCACATCGTTTTTCTAAAAAATCTTAAATTTTCTTAGCAAGATATGAAGCATTTTAACAATTCTTCGTTCTTACTACATGGCACCCAAATATATTTCCTCAGTAAATAAAATGAAATAAATGTTAAAATATACTTATTTTTCATATTATTTAAGCAATAAGTAATATAAGCCGTCATATTTTTCAGTCAAACGCGTGCTATTTTAGGATAAATCTAAATTTAGTACCTGATTGGTAATTTGTTCCAGAAACGGTATTAGTTTTAATAATTCCTGGTCGTCTTGTTGGAAAAACCAACTTTCGATAGGTATACCATTATCAATTTGATATGCAAATGATTGTAAAGAATTGTCGATAATTATTGTTTTCGATAGGTCCCTACCCAGAATGGTCAAATCTTTGATATAATTTCCGTATACGAATACACAGTGCTCTCGGAAGAGTCGATGACGTATTAATCGCTTTCCGGGATCGAGCAGATTCTGAAAAAATATTAGTAATAACTTTTTTACTAACTTACGGCAAGCATAAGGTTTTACAAATATAACTTGAAATAATTTATACTTAATTTGAAATATTCCTTATTCGTATGATTTTTTTTTCTAATGAATAATTCACTCTGTAATGTCTTTTAAGAACAACTAAATATTGATAGAAATTCTTTCATTTCTACAAGTCTCATTTGCAGCCAATCACCGAATGTTTATTACGCGTGCAAATCACTCATATACTGTCAATTCTTAAGATATTTGAATTTCCTTGTTTTTCTTTCTTCTTGATAATATCGAGCTTCATTTGTGTTTTGAGGTTAAAGCTTCGGCGCTAGGGTACAAAACTTTTATCAGGCTTCAAAATTCTTATTATTTAATTATTTTATAGTTCTTTTGAATCCGAAAAAAGACTCAAAACTATGAAGTAGTTACACATTGTTTTAAAATCTCGAATAGTTCACCAAAAGTTTATCAGCATAAACACGTTTGCTTGCTGTGAATAAGATGATTTCAAAGGATCTTGACAATCGTTCCAAAAATTCTTGCAGATGTGGCCTTACACGAACGTAAACCTTCAATATAACATAAAGAATTCAAAATTTTGAAATTTAGTGCATATAATACTTAAATTTAAATTTAAATACAACACCTGTAACATTTAAGTTTAAATACAACACTTTTTTTGAGGACTTAAGTAGGAAGTTTCTTCAATATCATCATCTGTTATTACTGAATCCAATATTTATTATTGGTAGTAATTATTCTGCATTAGTTTTGGTGTATTTAGTCTCCGGAATTTGCTATATTTCTTATAGTTCATACTCGTAATGTGATGTTTCTTTAGTTCATTAATACGTGCATATTAAAGGATCAAATAAAGGGAGCAATAAGATGTATTAGCCCTTTCTGTGGAAATATCAACAGTGAATGTGGTGATTAAATGTACCAAAATATTTGTAAGTTGCAAAATAATAGTACAGTCGTAATCTTATATGGAGATATGTTCCATAAACGTTACACCTGAATACATTATCCAGTAATAATTTCATTCGTTCTTACTTTGCATTTACAAAAATTGAAAAAAATAGTTTTAATATTTAATTATTTATATTTATGCTCTTTTGCTCAACTTTCAAACAATTTCAGATATTTTACGCATTTCTTCCTCTATCACAAAAAAAAAAAAAGGTCTTCCAGTATTTTTGTATATATTTTGATATAAATTTTATAACTGAGTCCTTTATATCATTTTGAAATAGTAATTATATTTGAATGTAGTTGTAACTATCTATTTATTTGAGAAGTAATAAAGAACAAAAAAATTATACAAGAATGTTTCATCTCTCTTTAAAATGTTTGAATTTGTGCAGCTAATTTAATGAGCAATGATAAAAATGCTTTTTACTTACCTGATAGGTGTTTTCTTGAAAATGCACCGGAAATGATAAGGAAGCATCGGGTAATTCGGTTAAACTGCAATGCACCAATGTCTCATCCTGCAGTAGATTATTTTTCCACAATTTAGATATTGTTTACCGCTGCTTATAAATTTATTGTTGTCGGTTTGTTTTCAAGACACTTTGTATCAAAAAATCGCAATATTAAAAAATAATGTTTTGGAGATGTTATATAAATTTTGTCAAATTTTAAATTGTATGTTATAGAGTAGCATATAGAGTAACAATCACAAAATTTATTGAGCAGTAAAATTTACAAAAACTGACCAAGTCGAGAACTAGGGAAAATTCTGGCGTTGAGCGTGTCCGAAGTGGCAACGCTGGACATCGATAACGCATTTCGTCACTAAGTGGCGGTAAGTGTCGCAATAAAAATATTCTGTAAAATAACAATTTTATTATCGAGATGAGTCAAAAAATTATTGGTTCGATTTGATTTAGATTTTTCTCTTCAAATCATAGAAAATAAGACTTTTTCCACAGAATTTATCTGTGAGATGAGAATTTTTAAATTGGCTTAATATCGAAATCAAAAGAAATATATAACTTCACCTATTGGTTCCCAACTTCTATCTTTCCTCCTTCCCTTTAGGAAAGATAAGAACTACTGCGACCAAAAATATAGGGACCATATCAAAAATAGTAATACGAAATCTCTCACGATAATATTGCATAAGTTGATTATAATGGATTAAGTTTTTTTTTTTTTTTTTTTTTTTTTTACGAATTCGATTTATATTTATATTTAAAATATTATGAAATATAAGGTCGCAGACAACAATAGACGATAGCATTTTGGATGCATCGCCAGCTAAGCGTAAGCAAAAAAGAAAGCAAGACTAATTAGTCTCAGTAAATAAGATAGAAGATGAATAACCGATGTAAAAGTTTTTTGCTCTTGTGTCTTTTACTGAATGGATTGCATCAATAAATAGCTGGACAGTGATGAAAATGATAGAAGTAAGAACTCACGAATCGGCATCAATGACTGGATAAACATGTCGAAATGCCTCAGTTTCAGGAGTGCTGCAAATAATTGGTGTATCGGTTACATCATCTTGTTGTTGCTGTCCGTTTGTACTGACGATGGAGTAATCTCGGCGCAGCTCCTCCGAGGAGGAACTTCTCCTCTTCCGTCCTTCTTTCGAATTCAGCAAAGCTCCTATGTTAGCTATCTGAAATTGCCAATCTTTTATTATCAGTGACAAGCATGAGCAGGAAAGTATACCGATGATGATTTGATAGCAGAACAAGTTACGTAATGGACAACGATAACGATGACCACATGTCATCATATATTCTCCTGCATTTCCCTGCATAAATTATGACGGAGGACAGATCGCGAAAGAAGAAGCAAAAAATAGCAAGTCTCGAACATCTGCACCAACGCAACATTATTGCAAGTTCGAAGAAGGTACACTAGAGAGAAGGGGCTGTTGCTGCAGTAGTCAGTCAGCTGGCTCTTGCAATCGCCAAGCAGGCAGTAATAGCGGCAGCATCAGTCATCCATCGATCGATTGATGTATATACATACCATGCTATGTTATTGCCTCTACTACCCACAAATATTGGCGATCGATCCGTCACCTATCGATCGATCGATCGACCCTAAGGAGTATGACTGGCTGCACTTGCGTGTTATCTCTTTCATGTTTACCACACACATGTATCCTTACTTGCAGCCTGCATGCTTACTTGTCTGCATGTTTGGCAATTGGCAGTATCGCTCTGGTCGGCATCCCTTCATCCTGTCTCATCCTTTGTCGTCTCCTTGTCATTTTGTCAGTTTCACTCCTCAGTTGGTATGCTCCTTTTACCGCCTATAATACGCTATTTTCTCTACAAAAGAGTTAAGATTAAATGGATGCTCGGATCTTCCGAAAAATTTATTGGTAGTTACTGGAGATATTAATATTCATTTCTAAATCATCTTAATGAACAATGTTCATGGTACCAGAATTCAGCACAAAAGAGAGAATTGACATATTCATCGACTGTGATCAATTAAATATTCATAGTGGTACAGATCAATATTTCATAGAAATACTAATGGGAGTGCGATATTATACAAGCTGGGAAATCTTTTTTGTGTTTCTATTAACTTGATTTAGTTTATCGATGTAGATCGTGATGAGCTTTATTTGGAGCTCAGGGATGACCTTTTTACTGTGCTGGAATCATAGCGTTCTAAAAATCTAGCGAGAAAAATTATATCGTTGGATAAACTGTCCATTTTTTACTCTTTTTGTTCAGCTTAATGAACGAACTGATTTGAAGATGGTAAAAAGAAGAAAAAGATCCAATGCATTCGAACAGTTCTCGGGCAACAGTAAACGCTACAAGAACGAATCAATACTGCATCAAAATGATATCGAGAATTCAATTCCTGAGAATAGTAAGCGTCATATTCCAACGAGTCTCAAAACTCTAACAATTTTCAAACATTCAGAAATTATGCCAGACTCTCATGTTAAATTGCCTGATGTGAATTTTAAAATTGTTTAGAAATCCTATATGGTCGAGAAAAAGAAGTGGCTTTGCTAGAAAAACTTCTCCATGGAGACATAGTCAATCGGTCTCCTGCATCAGTCTTTGTATCCGGACCACCAGGCACTGGTAAAACCTTGGCTATCAAAACGGTCTTGCAGCTTATGTTTTCACAACACAAGTGTGTTATCATGCCACAATTTTAATACAATTCTTCTGGATATTTTTGTCGATCATAATATATCTCTTTTGGTGCTCATGGAGTTTTTTTTTTATCTGCATCGATTAATTTTTACTATGTAAAGAAAAGTTATACAAATTCAAGTATTAAAAAATTTTTCCTCAATTTTAAAACTGGGTAATCTATCAGTTACTATTTCATAAATTAATATCACAAGATAATGAAGAACAGAATACAAATTATTACTTTACGCTGATGGTCAAATTCGATCGTTGGTTGGAAATGGATACATTTCATGCAGTCCCTTTTTCCGATCACAAACTTTTTCAGTGTTCATTCTATATATATTAACTGTGCTTCGGAAAATACTGAATTGGATATATTAACTGTTATATTGAATAGTTATAATAAATCCAGCAAAAGGCCTCCTGGAAAAAAATTGATTACGGAATTCCACAAAATGTTTGCGAAGATGAACAAACATATGTGAGCATCTTATGAATTTGCAGAATTTCTTATTATAAGTTTATGCATTTTGTATTTTTTGAAAAAAGAATGTATTTTTCTGTTGTTGAAAATATTTCAGTATTACTAATAAAATGCTGATTTACAGTACGTCTCATGTTAGATGCTAATATCAGCACTTTAATTAATTTTCAGTATTATCGTGCTCGATGAAATAGATTATATAAGACCGAAAGATCGTGATTTTCTTTGTTCGATGTTTCATTGGCCTGTCCTTTATGGTAATGTTTCATTTATCGGTAAGTACCCAATTATAGTCTTCTTTTAAACTGATGAATATATATATATATATATATATATATATATAGAGAGAGAGAGAGAGAGAGAGAAAGAGAAAAAAAAGAGTTGCTTAGTCCGTTATTTTTATTTTAAAATTATAATGTTTACATTTCGGGAAGCATCTTTCATTTAGCAATTTTTTAAATGTAAAAGCTAATTTCCTATCTAGTAATTTTGTTTATCAAATAAATCTGAAAAATAATGAGAGAGAAAAACTCCAGAACGTTATTTTGTTTTGATGCAATAAGAAAATTTTAGGTATTGCTAACACGTTAGATACGATGGAATTGCTGAAGCATAAATTGAAATTTATACCAGAACTTATCGTTTTTGCTCCGTACACTGAAGTTCAATTACAACTTATATTGTCAAAGAAATTAGTAAGCATTCACAATAAATAGAACCTAATTTGCTTCATTATTCACACTTTCTGTCAAAAATTGGCATACATTTGATTCAGAACTGTCAATTTCGATGGCAATAAAGAGACAATATGTTCTTTAACATTACTCGATATACTTATATTTTTAATAATGAGTTGATTAAAAAATTGTTAAGTATTTGCGACTTTAGAATCTTTCATTTTTTTGATCTAAAAGTTGTTTAATTTATAGAAAAGCAATAATGAGGGGGATGCAATCGAACTTTGCGCCCGAAAAATAGCTGCAATAACAGGAGATGCACGGAAAGCACTGCAAGTTGCGCGACGGTAGATATTTTTTTTCAGTAAATTTTTTTAGAACTGTTAGCAGTTTTAGTTACTCTTTCACTCATTTCTTTTCTGTATAATCTGCACTTCATTGCTTTCTTTTTGCAATTTTAGTTCTTTGTCGACAGATTTATCAAAGGGAAATACTTGTCAAAATGTCTTTGGAACTTTAACAAGTGTTTATGGTTCTCCGATGCTGCGGGCGAAAATACCGCTGCAGCAAAAAATACTTTTGGCAACGATGCTTCGTCTTGTTGGTGATAATTCCTCCACCACAGTTGAGAAAAGTTCGTACAAGTTTTGAATTCTTTTTTCTCAGACGCGTATGAAATACTTGAATGTTACTTTAGAATTTAATATGAAATCAATTAATAGAACTCTGCCAAAATTTACATAAAATCCTAAAACTGTTTTCGATATGATTGAAATATGAACGTTAAAAGTAGTCATTCCTGATCAACAACGTAGGTTGATTTTTATACAAAGAACCACTGGCCTACATACGAATATGAGTTATGGCCTATCTCATATTCGTTTTCGAAAGATAGCATAACAGTCGTATCTCTTTGTGCCATTTACCATGTTCGACTACCATGTTCGACCTTCATTTTTTAAGAGAGTTTCATCCATTATTCTTTTCCCATAATTGTAGTAACATAATTAGATCATATTAATATGATTAATGTTTTCATTTGCAAAGTTTTTAATTCCACGGTAATGGAATGGATATTATTAAGATTATATTTTTGTAATCAATCTCCCGTCAAATTATTGTTTTAAAAATATACTGAATATAAGATCTTTCCTAATTTAAAGGTTGTCTGCTGTCGACTTATAAGAAACTTTGTGAGTTTCTATCACTACCAGCACTTGAAATGGATGAAATACATGAGGCATTATCATTGCTTGAATCACAATCAATTTTGAAATTGAAATCTTCTTCATATCAATTACTCGTTGATAAAGCAGCAGCCGGAAAATTAATCGCTGATTCTTCATTGATTTCACAAATAAATACTGTCCATTTAATTGAAAAGTATTAATTAATCTCCTTAGATGAAAGGTATTAATGGTATTTATGATTCAAAATGCTTGACCTCTCTCCTTGTCATATCTTTTTTGTTGCTAAAATAATCATGGGTTTGTGAGTTACGATTTTCGTTATTTGTCGAATTGTATATTTTACAGCTATTTGAGGTTTTCGAACGAAAAAGTTTTCGATGGATATGTCCTCATCATTTTGCCTTTAATTTAATAATTTTTCTGAGATCTCTTTTTGTTCGTGCAATTCCTGTGCATTTTCCATGTTGAATTTTCAAATTGGTTTTATGAATAAATTGGTTTTAATATGATGGCTTTGAGTGAAATGTGATTGGCCGAATCCATTATGAACTGTGATTGGCCGTATCCATTGTCATATATTTTTTTTTACTGAAGTGAATATTCATAAGGTTTCCACATCATTTAATCTTAATCGTCTTTGTTTTCAAAATTGTTCGAAAAATTAGTAGATGATGTGGGTCATTTCAGACAAATTTTTTACGCATGAATTATAGTAGTTTTCAGGATGCGACCACTATCGGATGAAGAAACAGAAATCGTTTTCAAAAAGTTAGCGCATTATATTGGCAGCCATGTGAGGTCATTGATTGAACGAGAGGACGCTGCCTACTGTTTCAGATTACACAAGGTGGTGTCTTAAATTACTGAAATGGAATTTTCGATTAAGAAATAATATGCATGATTTTGAAGGATCGAGTGTACTATTGCACTGAGACACTGATGCGAAAAGCAGCTTGTGTATCACGTGAGCCGTTACTCAGTTTCGGTACATGTCTTGGCAAGTTCACGAAGACAAAGAAGTTTCGGATGCATATCACTGCGCTTGATTACATAGCACCTTATGCCAAAGTATGTTTTTCAAAAAAAAAAATTGAAGACCAACAAATCATGAAAACAAATATTAAAACTGGCATATGTAGAATAGTAATCTGATTATTTTTCAAAACAGTAAATTTCAGCATGACGAGGATGATTTTTTTTTCTTTGGTTATTGGAATAAAGTAAGAGGATCATTTGGATCTTGTCCAAATGAGCATTTTTAAAAAACTTGCAACACTTTCTTTAAATTTCAGTGTAAAATCTGGGTGAAACCGAGTGCGGAGCAACAATTCCTATACGGTAATAATATACTGAAGTCGGGAATGAATAGAATGACAGAAGGCGTTGGATCGCATCAAGGAGTTGTCGTGTATAATATGAACGATTTACCACTCGGATTCGGAGTAACAGCTAAGGTATAATGAATTTTTTCCAAATTTCTATTTTTTTATTTGAAAATCGAAACTTTAACTATATGACTGATTTGCTGAATTTATTAATGCGGTAGTTTGCAATAAACAACTTCAAGTGGCACAATTAGCATTTCACGAGGTCTAAAGTCCAAGCTTTGATTTCGTTTTGTCTGTCGAACTTGAAAGAAAGTCAAAATTAATTAGATCGTGAGATAATTCCATTATTAATAATTTTATTTGAAAAAATATTTATTTAGAGTACTACGGAATGTAGGCGCGCTGATTTAACATCTATTGTTGTATTACATCAGGCCGATCTTGGAGAATATATTCGTAATGAAGCTATGTTGACTTAGTATATTTCCATTATAATAATGTCTCCTCTTTTGCATCCATCTTTTATTTTGGAAATTTATAAATGCGGAAGAAGTAAAATTGATAGTGTTGAAAAAGATTTTTACTTTGTGAAATACACGAAGTCCAAGAAAATAGAAGAATGCAAATCTGGCAAAACATTTTTAAAATTCGATTCCTTCAAAAATTAAACCTCAGAATAAAATCTCGCCATATTTGCGCTGGCAGTTTTAGTTATGCCTAAAAAATTTTCGGACAAAACTTCTGCTCGTTGTTCCTTAGGAAGTGAAGCGTAAAATAGTGTGAGTGCTGTAAAAGATGGAAACCGATTAACGATGAGTGATGCTTTCTGGACGCTAATCTGCGGGCATACTACGAGCTGCCGCAAGAAGACATCTTTGACGCTACGGTACTGGGTTTTCTTTGACTTTTTTTGAAATTTCTCAAAACTCATTCCCGTGAGCTGAAAACAGAAAAAGTGGAAGAAATTGACTTTCCCAAAAGTGACACTAAAAAGCAAGTTTGCCGGTATTTACTTTCTTTCGTTTTTGCTATATAAATGTGACGTTTCTTTGATTTGTGAAGACCAGGCTAATAATGTTAGATAACTAAAGCTAACCTCTTGAGTAACTGCTTTCCTTATTAATCGCTCCGTAATTTTAGATAAGACAAGTGATGTATGCTCCACATTGCTGGTACGATACACCAAAAATCTATAATTCATACCAAATGATATAAATGAGAGTGTAGAAATTAAATCATTTAAAATAATAGGAAAGTACCGATTTTCGACATGAGTAGTAACGAGCGCTTGTTCAAGAGCAAGCTCGGAAATCATAAATCCTTCCAAGATGTAAATTATGTTAGGAATACCAACTGATATCAAGCGCTGTTTCTGCTCTTCGTATCTGGAACCATAAAAATTTAATGGTTATTCGAAGGATGTGATTTTTTTTTTTTAAAACACCCTCATTTTCAGGAAATGAAAGACTCATAACCTTCTTTGCACTATACTAGACCATAGATCTTCAAGTGTCTTACGTTCAACAATGCTATCAAGCACTATCTCTGTACCATCTCGCATACGCATTATCCACAAATAATCGCCAACAGACAACGAACGCATTTCGTAAAAAATTCCCTGCAAATGAATAACTTTAACCAATGCTTCAATTTTATACCGTAATTAATTTTATCATGAAATATTCAGTATAATAAATTTCCCGAAAATTTTAAGTTAGAGTTTATTTATTAAGTACTTGGCGACAAATGCAAAATTACATATTTTGAGTGAAAAATTTAGAACTAAAGAAAAGAGATAATGATATATCTGGAGCCAATTCCAATAAGAATTAAAAATCCAATTTCCAAGACTGCCGGAAATTCATTAATTACTTAACAACTAAATTTTGAAAGGAACACCAGTTCTCAACTGCAGCTTGCCACTGACCTTTTTCTGGAATAAGCTGCACATCTGCTGGAATTTTCTCGTATTGGCATTTTCTCGATTGTCAATAATCAATACTACCTAGAAAAAAAGTCAGGTTTTAGTCAATTAGTATTACATGATAGGTATCACGTAATGCCTAGTTAATTTTACAATAGTGTACAGATATCTCGACATTAACAGAATCAGAAAAGATCATACTTGAGAAGTATTAAATGCAGAAGGCTGATAGATAATATTAACATCACATTTCTGTGATAAAGCGCAAATTTGTTCCATTTCATCATCATTAGCAACAGGACTGATCACTCCAACGTCGTTAGATACACAGTCTAGCATCACTTTAACATTCAGCACATCAGGCCTCTGAATGACTTGTCCACAATATGGTTCATTTACAGCCACTGATGAATTGCTAGTACTTTCGTTTTCTTGCGCTAATTTTTCCGAGAGCTGTAACGGTTGAACTGTTCTTATGCGATGTTTACGTATAGAGTCACAACAAGGCTTCATATTTTCAACATCTGCATGCTGAGCCAAATATTTTACACTTCTTGATTTAGCGAAATCAATCTTATCTGCAGACAATGTTTTCATAGTTCGAGATAGCCCAGATTTCCGTTGTAAAGAATTTGAAAGATTCAGGAATGGTAAGAATTCTCCCTTTTTCATCTGATTGATCTGTCTCAAACTTGGTACAACCAAATTCCGTGAGGAAAATACATTCCATGCTTCTTCAAGCTTTCGAGCTATTTGATCACCAACACCTGGAAGTTGAGCATTAAAATAATTATCAATAAATCCAATTTTATGAGTGAAGGCTTTGTGGCAATAACTAGGAAAACAGGATACGAGAGAAACATCTAATTTATGTCATCAGGTTAATGAATATTAAAAGATTGGCCAATTTTTAACTATAATTTTATCTTTTCTATTTTCAAAATAACCTTAATTTCTACAAAAATTAATAAGACTATGGCTGCATCGTCGATCAGTGCTATACCTCACTACTATGGCAACTGCATGTATATGGCTGGGTTTTTACCGCTACTTTTTCGAATAGCTACTGTAAGCGAAAAAGATAGGCATTCGCAGAGAATAATAAGGAAAAAGTAATTAGACAACCTCGGATATTTTTAAGATCTGTAAATGTAGCAATATCCAAAGGATACGCTCTCAAATTGATCAATGCTCGACATAAAACAGAACGAAAATTACGGTCATCAACACTCTCCTTCCAATCCAATAACACTTTTATATAAAATCTGTTTCGTGGGTAAATACGACGTATTTTCACCCGATTCATTAACTGTTTCCTTATTATGGATGAAACCTGAAATCTTTGGAAAGCCATATGAATATAAACCGAATTGATGACACGCAAAAACTCTACTAATATCAGAATCTTTCAGTACGATTCAACAAAATAAGCTATTTCGTACGCTCCCTCCCTCAATAAAAATCAGTATGTAGGGCGGCTGCAAACAAAAGAGACCACAACTTTAGATTAGCAGAATGATCATTTCAAAAAAGCATACACCTAAAGAAACTCATTCTTCACAGTGCCAGTCACGAACTTCTTTTCCGAACAAGAAGTCATGTAACATCTATGTCTCTATTGATGTCTCCAAAAGAGATTGAAGAATAAATTAAAGAGAGGTAAAAATCTGATAAAAACTTGCTTTTCTGAACAGATAAATCAAAAAATCAACATTTATTTAATAAAATGAACCAACAATGAAGAAAAATGCAAGATCACTGTATTACCTCGTCATTGTACAGGACACGAACAACAACAGACAATGAACGAATGAAACAATGACAAATAGCACTGAAAATCCTAATATTTCACCTAATGTTGCATTTATTATTGCGCATTTATGGAAAATTAACTTGAATAAAGTTAGAAAATATTTAGAATCTAACGAATTTTCTGAATGGAATACAAATGATTCAAACTAAAATTCATTCCCATATTCGCTCTTTCAATTCAGTTCTCCCTCACTTTTTTTGCTGTCATATCCTTCCAACAGTACATTATTTTAAAGAAATATTATGCGCTGTGTCGAGTTGATTTGAATAGAACAGAGGTAAGAAAGACCTTAAACAACTTAGTCCAATGTGCAATCATATTTTTATATTCGATAAGTATTACTGAGAAATTCAAGTAATCATGATAATGACAAGCTAAAACAAGTTTTAGAAAATTGCAAAAATATGCTATCGGTTTTTGCAAACATAAAGATAAAAATGTTAAGTCTGAAAGAAAAAAAAATGATTTGTAACTGTTAGGCAGTCCGAACGGAAAAATGCCATAAAATAATTACAAGAAAATGAAAATAAAAACACATGAAAAATGAAAAGGAAATCATTCAGAAATAAAATGACAATGTGAACCGATTGTAGAGGTATGTTTGATTACCATACCGGATTTTACAGTTCTAACATACACACAAAAAAAACGCACCCAGAGAGACAAAATATTTTGTACGCAAAGAGCAATGTTAAAAACAGATCTGACAGCTAATAAACAAGAATGGAACTATTACTAAATCTGATGCTTCAGTTATTTAGAAGATAAGCGCAGATATCATTGAAGACAAGTGAATTCCAAGAAGCATGTGTACTTTTTTTAGAAAGTCACGAAACAGACATAAAAGATAGCACAGTAATTTTTGCATAAAAAAATTTAAACTCATCCTTAACAGAATCTAATGATGTATTCTACATAAATGACAAATATCTTAAATATATCAGTAGGAGTTGTGAACTTTATTTTTTCGTGAATATTGGCCATCGCCAAGTCGTGCCAAATATTCCGCCACGAACTTCCGTGCTTTATCTCGTACGGATTCTGTCACTTTAAGCTCCGTTTCACCAACTCGTTTCAACTCTTTCTCTAATATCGTATGTGTCAGCTGCAAAATCATAACCTTATCTAAAAGCATTTGTATCATCATTTCTGAACATGTGAATATGAATAAAAAACTACTGAGTACATCATACATAGATTTCTATTAGGCAATTTATGAAATTTATTCACGCTTTTAAAAATTAACAAGATATTGCTGAAACATATACAGAGCCAACTGTAATGCAATTGCTCAACAAATGAAAGACATCGTTACGCCAGGATGCCTGCAATAACCAGACAAGAATGGAACAAATACGGATTTTAAATACGGTGTCGGTGCTGCATTCTTTTTAGCATGTGATGATTTTTTCTATCAATAACTGTACTTCTTTACAATGTATATTCATTTGACAGTTCTTTCAAATTATTCAATATTATATGGCAAAACAATGGAGACTACAATCTAAGATAAATTTGTCGATAGAAGATTCATTTTAAAAGCAGATAATTCTGTCCACCTGACCCAAGATGTTAATTTGCCTATCAAGTAAAATGATGGCAAAACTTACATCTTTGTATTTGATATGCACTCAGAGATATTAGAAATATCAAGCTCAAGACTCGGACGCTTCTAATAATCTATGTAATTAGATATGTCGGTTTTCATCACGTATCTTTTTCGTAGTCCTAAGTCTTAGACTCTATTTCACAAATACAATTATGCATATATATATAAACAATGAATATTTATGACCAATCGTTTTAAAACAGCTTAAACTAACTCATAAATATAAGTACACCCACAGATCACAGTTTCTTTGATCATGAAGAACTGTGGTCTCAGACCGACAGCTAATAAATTAAAACATACATAAATAACTTTAGAAATCCAAATAAGCCTTACTTTTCGCAAAACATATTTATAATCATCAGCAGATGCAAACTTCAGCTTTCGAATTGGTTCCAACATGCCACCAACATACTTTACTATCTCTATTTTGAATGTTGCACGCGTATCAATACGATCCGTTGTAGTGTCAGCTGAAGCATTTCCACCTTCCGATTCATCGGGCAAAGTCCAAACAGATTCTCTAAAAAATTACACCTATAAAGGCAAAAAGCATAGTATTGCAAAAAAAAAAAAACTTTTTACGTCTTATTTTTCAATGCTACCAATAAGGATAATAACTTATAATGCAATAAACATGCAGCATCTAAGCCTAAGCTATTTTAAAATGTCTATCGAATCGCTAATGGATTGTCATTTTGCAAATAGTGAATGGCAAGAATCAGAAACATTTCTGGATTTGGTAACAAATAGAAATGCGAATGCCTGCAAAACATTTTAAAAATGAAACAAACGAATTATAAATGAAATGGAGAAATGATCATAAAATAATTGATTTTTTTTTCAACAAAAGTTTCCAAAAAGAATAAAATTAGTAAAAACATCCATTATACCTAGTTTCTTTATTATAATAATAAACAGCCCCTTCTTCTGTCGTAGCTTGTATCCACAAGGACTGTTTAGTCTGTGAAGGTGGAGGAGGTGGCGGCACACTACTCATGTCATTTAATTCTTGCGCAGCTCTCTTTTGTGCCTCCTGCAAACGTTTTCTGATTTCTGCTCGTTTTGCTTTCAGTTCTACCAAATGCTGAAATATTTTTATTATTGACAACCCGAATCCGCATATGTTGAAAGTTTGCCTTAATTTTAGGAAAACTGGACACGTCGTAATTTACAATTGCAAGCATTAGTAGTACAACTTGAAAAAGAACTAACTTTTTCGAGCATTTCTATATCTTCATCTGTCGGGTTTTCCACATCGATCGGACCAATTATAAGCATATTTGGATTTTCCTCCGGTGTTTTGGGTCGTTTTGGTGGTGGTGGAGAGGGCGCTTCTAAGATATTTGGCATTTCTGCCGTATTCTGTAAGGAGTGAATTGATTACACAAAATTAAAAAAACAAACAACTCAAGTGAATTTAGAAAAATTTACTTGGATCATTAGTAATAGCCAAAACAGAATAGAATAAGTCTTATTACAGTTTACAAATCAATACCGATTACCTGCGGAGTTAGTGGACACGGCAGCATTCCCATCATCGGATACTGCTGTTGTTGATAATAGTTAATAAACTGCTGGTAAGCAGCAGAGGATGGATCATATTTTGCATACACGGTGTTCCAATCAAAAAATTCCGGGAATGAATGTTCACTGTATGGAAAATTTATTGAATCTGGTAAACCAGTAGCAAATAATGCTTCCGGAAGAAGCTTTGGCGGTGGGGGAGCGTAAAAATCACAATCTGCAGCATATAATTCATACATTGAACTTGGATTTCTTTCACCAACAATATCAAACCGTGACCGACGTTTCTTTGGTTTGTTTTCCCCTTCGTCGTCTTCATTAATGCGAGATGAGTCAGTTGCAATTATTGGTGATTGCTTGAAATCTTCGTTTTCGAGATGCGTCAAATCTTTGACGAATATTGGTAAATCAACTAAAACATAACAAACTTTACTAAGCAAAAAAAAAAAAGGCTCTGTCTATAGAACTAACCTGGATTTTACAAGCAAGGGCAAAAGCACCTTTAAGTCATATATGCAAGACGTTTAAGTTATATATGTATCACTTCATGATACATACTTTGAAATATAGCAATACTGCTTAGGTATGAAGATTTTTTGATGATTAATAATAGATCTATATCACATAAAATATGAAGTATATGAATATGTCTCACCTTTCTATGATTAAAAAAAAAAATCACCTTTGGAGAAACGACGCCGATCAAAGCATCGTTTTTTGGGCGGTGGTCCAAATCCACTTAATCTCCATAGAGTACTGCCATCATCTTTTTTATCCACTATAACTCGTTTGCTTTTTTCATCTTCATCAGTTTTCTAAATTAGAAGCAAAATATATGCAACCATGTAGTACGCACAAGTATATGAAAATATGCATTTATAAACTTATCAAAAAGATAAAAACAATAAAACTTTGGAAAAGATAGAAAAAACAGAAACTTACCCGTACATAACGACTGATATCATGTTGAGCTGGAATGGAATTTGTGCGTTCCCGACGTGGAATTCGATATTCTTCACGCAAATTCTTCCACTTAAACTCGTATGTTACAAAAATACACGCTTGGAAATAAACGCAAAAAAAATAAATATACATAATATATCGAAATATTTAATATGATCAACCTTTCCAATCAATTTGGCCGCTTTTGTAATCATTTCATAGTGCAAACGTTCTACTACAAAATCTGGATCTTCTGATAATGTTGAAACTGAATACTTGGAAGTAGAAGGTATATCACAACACACTGCATTTATTAATCTCTTTACGACATCTTCCACAGCTTCATCTACCGGACCTTTCTGTAAAGTGAATAATTCCTATGCATTGAATATATATGTAAAAAGAAATAACTTGAAAGAAAAAATTAGGAAAAACAGACTCACTTTGCTAGCAATTTTTTCCACAGTTGAAGCTAAATGACTATCGATTACTTGATTCTTATTCACAATAGGCATAACGTCCAGCAAATCAAGGGATTTGATTTGTAACTGTAGAACAGACTGTTCATCATCAATTGGATAATCGGTAGCTAAGAAAACATACAAAAGCCTCAGACCTGCAAAACAATAAGCTTTAGTTATGTTTCATTAGATAGCGTGCTTCGAATTTTGGATCAAAACACGAAATAACAAAATTTATGAGTAAAACAGAATTCAATCCAAAGTATGATCAAGAAAACGAACCACTTTCTTGAATAAAAAGTCGTAATACATCAGGATGCGCAAACCGGATACATTGTATTAGGGACGAACGCTGTGGTGCTTGTTCTACTTGCACCATTAATCTGACGAGATCACGAACTTGAGTGCGGTTTCGAGGAGGTCCTCGCGATAGAGCATTCACTATTGCCTAAAAAATGCTATTATAATATTTAAACTACAAAAAAAATAAATTTATGAAAACTCAGATATGTGATGTAATAGAAAATGTACTACAAAAATACCTTATTGCAACGCCGAGCTGATGGTTGTCTTTTCTTCTTTCTTGCAATACATAAATTCTTTTCTTTTTTTTCTGATTTCAATTTACGTTTAGTCAAGGGAACTTCATCATCCGTTTCACTTTCTTCGACTTCGGCTTCATCACTAACTTTATCCTCTTCTCCTTCTTCGCTTTCACTATCATCACCTATTCGACCTCGACAATTTGCAGCACCACAGAAGCATCGTTGGGCTTTTCGCCTAAACTTAGTCAATTTTTAAATCTCATAACCCATATTTTGATTCTTTGCAAATCAAAAAATATCCTGATCCAACACTCACTCATTAGATTGTATGCCTATATAGAATTCATCCATAATGATCGTTTCCTAACAGAACACTATACTATTGCTGAATAGCCAAAATAATTAGTAAGCAAAGATATGAAATCTCCCTTCATATCTAGCATTCTCACTTGTAATAATCATCATAAAAAGATAACTCAATGTTGCTTATAGGATTTCATAATAATGACATGAAATTTAAAATGACAAATTACCCATAGCGCTCAAGCTGATAATCGAAAACGATTTCTTCTCCCAAGGCAATTGGTTTGATCACGAAGAAACCCACTCGTAACTGGCGGTCAACTGTCCACTACAATCATTTTTTTTTTTTAAATAATAAACTTCCACAAAATACTCCATCAAAATCCGACTATAAAATACTCATCAAAATGCTATTATTTGCTTAATATATTTTTTACATATTTGCCTAAACAAATTATAATCTATACGTAAAAATGAACTAATGGAAATTACAGCATACTTATCAGAGACAAAATAGCCCAAATTTTGACCCAAATTTCCACTATTGTAATAATCTAATTGTTTTTCTCTTCCACATTTATTACGAAAGCGTCTTCTTCATGAACTTAACAAGCAGAAAATATAAAGAAAAATTTTTGGCAGAAATTGCATCAGTAATAAATAATTTTATTAAAGTTAAGTCGATAAAGCTATGATACGGTCTAAGCTAAAGAAGAAAAATATGATGACGGATGAAGTGGATTATTTGGGATAAGAAAAGTAAAAGATCTTACAAAAAACACATAGTAATCAAAGTATCTTAACACTCAATCAACTTATGACTAACCTACAGCTATTCATTTTAAAAGTCATCTTGATAAATTACAGTTGTCTCGATACACTTGTGCATTTCAGCATATTATTTCGATCGTCTTTTCGCAGAATCCATAGCAAGCGCATTTCAGGAAAACTCACCAATTTTGGCATTGCACTTCGGTACTCGACAACTGTAATTTAAAAAGACAATTCACAACTTTCTTATGTTACTAAAATTTGTTTAATAAATGCTTCAGAGAGAGAAAAAAAAAACAAACATTCAAATTGAAATTATAGACTACTTGGAAAACAAATTTTACAATCTTTTTAAGTCAACATAACTGTACAAATAAAACAGAAACGGGAAACAAAAAAAAAAAAAAAAAAAAAAAAAAAAAAAAAAAAAAAAAAAAAAAAAAAAAAATTGAATAGATCGCAATACAAAACAAAGCAAAAACAACACATACCTTTTGACTTTCGCAATTTGGGTCACAAGAATGATTTATGAATCGTGAAACATTCCCTTTCGCAGTTGCATCTATTACAGCACCATTCTTTAGTGCCATAAGATAGTGATGCACGTGTTTCGGATCTTTACCATATCTGGAAACCCAGGAAATTTTCCTTCGAACTTCGAAAATAGTTATATATCGTCTCTTTTTTTTCCTAATATATTTGAAAACAAATAACCTTCTTCCACGATGTAACATTTCCTCAGCATCAATAACTTCACCAACATATTCAATAATGAAACGGCCGCTGAAAATTTCAGAAAGTAAAACATCTTTCTATCTGGAACACTTCAACCATAAGGAAAGATTTATATTTTGCGGATTGTGGAACGAAAATCCTGATGTTTTCCCAATCTTGGAAAGAATAAATCTTCAGCATTGCTGATACAATAAAAATAATGCTTGCTACAAAAATCTGGTAAAACATACGGCTCAAGTGGTTCCGCAGCTCTCAATCCCCAACCTTTTACACCTGCATTGAATACTTCTACTTTCGCATATTGTTTCTGAAAACATCAGATATGGAAGACTTCATTTCATCCCAAATTTCAATCCTGGATAAAATTCAATCAACGAAGAATTTGGTATGTCTGTAAAACTAACATTATGAAAACGCCTATTGGCGCACCCTATTCCACTTGGACACCGTGATCCACATTCCGTATAGAGTTCTCGATTAATGCAACCGGAACTGCAACCACGACCTTCCGCTATTTCCTCCGATGTCGGTTCACAAAAACAACGTACAACCTATAGTAAATCAACTTCTCGCAATTTCATTCCTCAAAAATAGAAAAGTAGAACTGAGTTTAACTTTAAAATATATGAACTAGTATATGAAGAGAATATTGGAAATCATCGTCTAAGCAAATTTCGAAGGAACTTTAGTTGAAGTTGAGAAAATTCCTATCTACCTTAGCCTCTTTAATTAGATTTTCATCGCAAAGTATAATATTTTCATCCAAATGTTCATATTGTGCAGGTTGATTGACTGGCTTTTGCAGCGCTGATACATCAGGTTCCTCTTCATTTTTATTTTCATTTAGAGCTAATCCAACTTCTGCTAATAGCGGCTCGTCGTTTGCTGAACCAATTGAATCAGCATTTATAATACCAGTGCTTTCTGGAATCTGTTCCTGTTCTTTAGCAGTTTGTAAAATGCCAAGTTCTGATGAAGGAAGTGTTTTGGGAGTAGAATTGAAAGAATATATGGAAACCGATGTTGCTGATGAAGTAGAGGATAGTGGAAATTCTTGCTCTCCTTCTCTATTTGCTTCAGTTTTGGAATCATCCATGCTCCATTGTTGTTGGGAAGATACTAATTCCGGGGATAATTTTGCTTTCTTTAAGTGAAGCTCCTGCGAAAAATGCATTGCAAACCATGATGCAACTGTTTTCTGAACATTAGCTTCTGTAATTGTCTCAGCTTCATCATTCATAATAACTTCCTTTTCCAAATCGTGATTGTACTGAAGCTTTGTACAGGATAGTGTGGTTTCTGAAACATTACTGCAGTTCGATTTCAAGCCTTTGTTTGACAATGACTGTTTTTCACTTGCTTCCTGCGGTGCTTCCTTTTCCTTCATATATTCATTTTCTAAAAATTTCATTTTATGCATTGCATAATCTAATTGCTCTTGTGCGGATGACAGAACAGTACTACTTTGTGATTGAAAATTCAATTTCAACTTTGGAGAGCATGGTGGAAGGACTATTTTTTCAAGAGTATGGGACTGTTGGGATGAAGACTCGATATAAAATGAACTCTTACCTGCATCAGAATCCAAATTTTCAGCAATAATTTTTGTATCTAGTGAAGTTTCAGCAAATAGTATTGACTTTGCCTGTTCTCCAGAATTTAATTTTGGTAATTCGCGAGTCTCAATCTCTGGCTCCCAAATTTTCATACTTCCCGTAGAAAGTTCTTTTGGTGTTTTAGTGAATTTCCATTTAATTATTATTTTTCCCTTGTCTGTAACTTCAGAAGCATGCTTATCTTCTGCAAGTGCACAGCCAGCATTATCCCTCAGTTCAGATGGTTCGAGCAGCAAAGCTGTGTCATATGGATCAGATGGAAGTGCTATTTTATCCAGCGATAGATCAACACAATTGCTAGTTTGGTTACTTTCATGCCCCGCTGCAATGGATGTCTCAGCATTCTTAGCATATCCTTCTATTTTCATGCTGGTAATTTCCAACACAGATGCCTCATTTGTAAAAATCTTTTCCCTTTCATGTTCATTAATCGTTTTGTTGCAACTTCCATTGTGCGCTTCATCCAAATCAGTAGAACATTTTTTCACAACTGCTTCATTTGTATTCGACGTCAAAGCATCATTTAATTGTATGCAGAATGGTGCTCCGACATCCCATCTTGACGGCCTCTTCACTTCTAAATTCGCAACATTTTCCTGCGCACGCATATTGATTCCGATCGTCTCTGGCTCTTCATTTTCCACATCTTGTGCAACAAAATTTGCGGGTTTTTCCATCTCCGAAACAATTTCATATTCGTCTTTTTCATCGACATCCATATCGACCTAAAAAAAACTTTGACTCGAAAAATTTCAGAAAATTGAAACTTTCAAAAATTTTGGAAAACAATTCCAAAATAGAATGTCAATAATTACTTAAACATCCTTAACTGTGTATACATGCACATGAATTATTGCGAAAATATTTCTGCTATTTTATTTTTATAAAAAATTTTCATGCTAAAATCGACAAGATATTTTCACTATTTCCTTCATCTTAATTACTGGCTAATGATAAAGAATCATAGACCAATTATTTCTAATTATTTAGTATTGACTTATGCACAACACAGGAATAAGATTTGCAACGAATGTTCCCTAGCAAGGAGCAAGGTATTTTCTAGTTGCTATATAACAAAGAAATATTTCGATAAAGAAAACAAATTAGTTACTTTTGTCTTAACAGAAACGCCGAAATCACAAAAACCATTGTCGATCTAATACTTAATCAAGATAGATTTCTATTACAATAATGTTCAAACTACAACCTATTCTAATGATCTATTTATCTGTCATTCTCTAATCAATAATAGCAAAAAGTCTTTATAAATGCTCCCATAAAAGTATACGAATAATTTAACATACAAAAGACTTACACTTAAACCTATAATAAAACCTAAAACTTCAGCCTAATCTTGACCGATATGAGTTTTTTTGCAAAAACTTATCCTGGGGCTTCACATTTAAACTGCACCAGACTCTCAAAATGATCATATCATATAAATAGGCACAAAAAAAAACTCCCCCTTCCCCATAAAAAATTGCCGAAACATAACGTAATTTCATTAATTTGTAATACAATCTGATGTTCATATCATAAATTATTTATCAAATAATAATCAGTAACCACTGGATGAGGAGGCATATAATTCTTTCTCTTTATGATATTATTTCGCTTTGCCAAAAAAAGATAAGGCTCTCAAAAATTTTTACCAATTGTCATATTTTTGTATAAAAATATAAAATCTAGTTCCCATTTATTTATAGTGATTTTTAAAAAATTTATGAAAACCTGTTGTTCTGAACAAGTTAATTCTCGAAATAAGCTTACTATCTCAGTTGAATCTTTCGTGTCATCCACTTTTTCCACTAGCCACCGTTGTTTCATTAATTTAATGCTCATGTCTTTTTCTGAACAGCAGTAAAATAATAAATTATAAAGGCATTTACAACAAACAAGCAAATCCTGAAACAATTAAATATTTGTTCATTTGAGCTCGATTGTAAGTCAATAATCGCACGCTGTATCGTCTCAATATAATACTTTATTTAATGATGCCAAATCTAGAAAAAAGTGGAGCCATATTAAGGTTTTTGATAAGTGCCACTATATACTGTTCCAGTTACTGATAAATACAATTAGTTTAAATATATCTGAAAGGATAAAAACTCAAAAAATGGGAATCGAAGCATTTATCGCTTTGAAACTTTGAAATCATGATTTCCACTATATATATATATATATATATATATATATATATATATATATATATATATATATATATAGTCGAAATCATGTTCACATATATAACTATTTACGAAATCTGGCTTCTGCAAATTTGCAAAACTTCTTTGAAACTCCGACTGCAAAAATTAAGCAGTCTTTTCTCTCAAAATACAAGAAGTGTGTTAGTCTCATAAAATGTATAATACACTATCCAGATTCACTTGAATTCCTATCAGTTTCTAAACTCCTCCAAAATCTAAGCAATTCAAAACACAATATCTTGTAAGATCATTATCATTTAAAAAAAGATTGCTCTTTCTGATGGATTACAGGAGAATCAATTTATTGCAAGTAAGCATAAAAATACTCTCTCGTATCACAGAACCTGAATGAAAACCGTATCCTAAAAATCTCTCGAATTTCCGAATCTTTAACAAAAGTGATATTTGCTGAAAGCGTATTCATATCCTTTTTCTCGCTTGCACCACGACATGAAGTGCAGATGCAAGTGGGGCAAAAGCAGTAATGCAACTAGGCAACTTCAAATCAACAGCGCATATCGATTGCTCTCCTCTCTCCATCTCTTCTCCGATGAGCATCTCTAAACCATTTTCCTTTCAGTTCCACTCGAATCCCATTATACAGCTAGTTCCTTTTTTCCAAGTCATGTCCTGGAATAGTATCATATAAACGTCAAAAAGTAAACTTGAATAGTCAATTTCTGCGTCAAGTCTAATATTACACATAGTATCAACGGAATAATAAATACAACCAAATTTAAAATCTGCCTGCTTGTTAACTATAAGAAGTACGAGATCATACTTTAATTTTTTAAGGTTTAAACCTGCTCATTAAGAGTCAGAAATCATTTTATTTAAAATTTATTAACCGAAATAGTTCGGAAATGACTAACGGTCAAAAAATCCTAAAGTCAGCTTTCCAGGCTTCTGAGAGGAATCTCGACTTCAAATTCATTTAAAATTTAACCAAATGATGAGCACAAACTCGGACCATCTACAGTCTGGCATTCCACGATGAACCTAAAAAACATAAGTTTACACTAATCCCAGATTTTTACCACATCAAATCCACGTCATCATTGATTTCAACAACTTCGGATATCGTCATTTTTGCATTGTAATTCGCATGGGTGATGGACAGCATTTAGATGCGTCCTATATATTTCTAGCCATCAAATCATTTTATCCGTTTATCAAGCGATAATTACTGACCTGAGGAATATTAATATAAGTCATTTCAATTCATCATATTTCATACAATAAAGATAATTCACATTGTAAAAGCTTAAGAATAAAGCGATTCAAATCGCGAAATTTGCCTTTTAAAAAACCCATCTGACACTTAAATACTAAATATTATGATATTCAAATAATAGTTTATAATGTCCCTGTCTGTGCTGCAAATTCATATATCAGAAAAATATTGCCTAGGATTCAAAGCATTTTTATTAAAAATATGACAAGCAAATGCCATCCCATAATCTCGTACTTCTCGCTAGCCAACACGGATGATGATGATATATATATAGTATAGGGAGGAAATTCAGACGAACCTTATGAATAACAAACATATTTTCAGCAAAGGCGTCAAAGATGCAGAGAGCAAAGATGCGTTGTCACACTCTAAACCTTGAAAAGGAAAGAAATATTCATTCGGATCTTATGTAGACGATGTCAAAACTGGAATAAACTAGAAAAATTGGAAGATGTGAATATTTGTAATTCCTGCATAGCATCAACATTCAAATTTCCCAGTCGAATAGATACTAACTTTGAAGAAAATCATAATTCATCACAGCGTCAATCGCATAATCAATCGCCAGCATTGATAGATCACCTATTGTCGCGCATTCATCGAAGGCGAATCAACATACGTCGAACACAGGCCAACAACATAAGTCCTCTTTCGAAAGAGTGCACAATGAAAAGCCTTGTCGCTGCTTTGATTTTGTTTATTTTCGAAGATCCATTCATCATAGCTAACAAGATTAAAATAACTTTTTCCAATCTTCTGACCATATATCTGTCATATCAAATGTTGCCATACTCATATTCCAACAAAGTATTCAAAAAATTTTGAAAAGAAAAAAAAATTCTCCTGAAATACAGATTGTCCTTGTTCATATCTGAAAAATCATAGAGACACAAAAAGCCATAGTAGGAGATAAGACAGTATTCCAACAAGTGAATTTTCTGACCATCCATTTATCCACATCGATATCCAATTTCTCAAAAATACTGGGGAGAATAACAATCTCCATGGAACTAGACTTTAAACTTGAAATACAGGTGCAAAGAAACTTGCTAAACAAACACAGCAACAGTTGAGGAGAAACTTCATTTATTACTTGTCATCGTTGTCAATAATTAAAGCTTTTTCAGCTTTCAATCTAACATCCGAACACTCAACAAAACGAAGTTGTTTCTCTTCTAATTTGAAAATCATGTCAGTGCCTATAATGGAATTCCATTCAGTTGTGAAGAGAGAATTTGAGATTTGTAATATAGGATTCTCCGTGTTGCACCGACGTATAGCACTGTCACCTCGATTCAAAGCTTGTCGTGCTGCATTCACATCCATAATACCACCAATCTCTAATATTACTGTTTTCGATTCCCATTCTTCATTCTGCTCTATGGTTTTACTATCCTGTTTGTCTGAAACATTCTAGTCATACTTTTGTCTGAACACTAAAATCCTTACTAAATGAACCTCAAAAATTGCCATGTGACATATGAACTTATATCTTCTAAGTAATCAAAAATCAAATAATACCTTCTTCAGGAATTTCTCGCATGTTTTTTTCACACCAAAATTTTGTTTTCCTCTTTAATCAAAAGCGTCATTGAAATTATATTTAATTCTGAACTTACTGATATCGTCTGTATGACTATCCACTGAAATAAACATCACAAATTAAAATTCCTTGTTCAAAATAAATATAAATTTACTGGAATCAACAAAAAACATTTAACTGAAATAATCTATTATGGTTCAATATAAAAAATGAAAATTCTATAAATACACGGTTTTTGAAGTAGTTCCTGATATATACTAGTCTACATTATGCAGAAAAAAATAAAAAACAGTTTAAGCATTAGTGACAAGTTTATTCATCCACAAAGGTTTAATAATTGGAAAAAATATTTCCTACAATTTACAGTAGCAACAAAATCAATAAGATTAATTCTTGGAAACAGTCGTTTGCAAAATGTTCATGATTAGAGGATAATTAGTGACATATTCGGTACGATTAGACGAGATAACAGATGAAGTATAAGAACACATAAGAGATGACAAAAAATAAAGCCTATCTGTTGC
>KZ269998.1:460981-512746 GCA_002249935.1 Onchocerca flexuosa | reverse complement strand
ATCTTGACATTTGATTCTAATTAAAATAAGTAAATAACCTTAAATTGTAGCTTAGTTTCATTAAACTTCTATTCTTTTAATTTTCAACTTAATTAAAAATACAAATAAATCCGATAACTTACTATCACCATATCAGCTCTGGATACATAACTTTCTGATTTGGATTTTGCAGCTGTTTTGCAAACTGTAAAAAATAACAAATTCATGGTATTTTAAGTGAAATTTTTGATTTCGCTCTATTATTCCGTTCCAACTTTCTCTCATGCTACCGATGTAACTTTGGATAACATTTAACTAATCAATTCGACATTGTTATCCATGGCTTAGTGTTTTGAAATTCAGGAAACCATTCACATTTGGAAGGAAATTGTGAAAAAGGATTATGAACAACTGAAATATCAATTTACTTGGATTACATTGCAACGTTGGCAGAATGGAAGCTTCGGGGGATCGATTATCAGGTGAAGTAAAAGCTCTTAGCACATGTTTTCGTCCATGTGATATTCTGTAAATCAAATTAGCATAATCATCTTTGTAAAGCATTTTCTTAATCTTAAAGTAAATAAATTGTCAAAATTTGAATACTTTTGATGGGTGATTCCTTCATTTTTCTTTTGCGAAGAGGCTTCCTTAACAATTTTCATATTCGCAAACACTAAAAAGCAAATGAAAAGTCATCATACCACTGAAATGAGCTTTTCAAGGACCAAACAAAAAATGGTAGATTAATTTGAAAACTTCCTGAATCTTGAGAAAAAATGTAGAAAAAGCAAACGAATTTTTGTTTTTTTTTAAAAAAAGCAAATGAATTTTTCTTTTGCTGTGAATTAGATGGATTAAAATAAATATCTTGTTTTAAAATACACATATGATTAGACGTACGAGATGGATTAGAAAAACGTGTTTGTACTTGCTGTGAATTAGATGGAAAAGTAGCATTCTTTTCGGTTGTTTCTTCTTCCTGCAAAAAGCTTTGTAACAATGATTCATTAAAATAAATATCTTGTTTTTAAACGATCAAAAGTACGCCAATTAATTAAGATTTTAAATAAAATGATTGACTTTAAAGTATGAAAAGTTCGTTTAAGTGCGAAAAGAGCGAAAATAACTCCCCAATTCTTGCATACATCAATTGTCCATCAATCTTTTTACATTAACTTGTCAACGAAAAAATTAAAAATCAACAGAACTTTGCCATAACAATTTATATATTTGGTTTCCCGAATCTTCAAATTAAAACATTTCGATTTTTTCATAGAAAAAGTGGCTGATTTCTGGTAGAACCTAGGAAATTCCCGCGAGTTCTCTACTCAGCACATGAACAACCGATTTCTGATCAAAGTAATCTTTAACTTCTTTACCTGTTAATCAGCACATTTCACTGACAGCTAGAATAAACAAACCTGCCTTTGACTTCTCATTGCTATCATCATCTTTCATCGATGACAGTTACTCCTCCTCTATCTTTTAGTTTATAAAACCTGCCACTCAGTAAACGATTGATAATAAAGAATGAGGCATCCGTCCAGATGTAAACAATTTGTATACGTGTATTTTTGTTTACTTTTCATGACTTGTACATAGTTGTTTACGTATAGAATCACACATCTTTACTTCTATGCCACTATCAATTTTTTTGCTGCTCGACTGGATGTTATGATTGATTGATCGCTTAATTATTTAGCCTGACTGATGATTTGAAAATGATAAGAATATTGCCTACAATCATTTTACCTTGCATATTCCCATCTCTGCTATATGCACAATTTACTTCAAGTTCTGCGAATTGGTTGGTGTAAATTTATTGATTTACCTTCTTAATGAGTGCTCAATTCAACATTAATTACTCTTACATTTTTTGATTTATTTTTTTTTCTTTAGAAATTAAGCGCAAAAAGCTATTCCTTTTCCCCAGAGAATATATTCTATTTCAGTGTTTCCTCATCTTCTTCATGGGAATCAAATGTAGTTAAAGTAATGTTTCGCAAAATAGTGAGATTGTTCGCAGTACATTGCCAAAGCTGATCATATGGTCATCTCAAAATTTAGCATGAGTTCTAGAGCAAAGATCATCTCAACTTTAGAGCAATTTTAAAGTCAAATTTTTAAGTTATCAAATTTCTAATATTATATTCAAATTTTCGATGATAAGTTTAAGTTTTGTAATAGCGAAAATTTCGATTTATAGCGCAATGAAGATGTCGGACATTACGCTGCCTCGTCTTGGGAGTGGTAAGTTTGAAGTAGGATATGTCGAAACTATGGTTGAAGATGGTAAGAATGACGATACTAACATTCTGTTGACAATTTACTATCCAGCCGATAGCACTCTCACATGCGTTCGTTATTTTTAAATGAATAATTTGAAACTAATTTTTATGTCATGGAATCCCATGGGGAGTTAAAAAAGGAACAAAATCATTGCTGAGAGCAAATTACATGAATATTTGTTAGTAATTGAGAGGAACAATACTAACTGAACATCAGGAGGATAAGTTAAAATAAACGATGTAGGCATTTCTTAATGATTAATTAAGGGATTGTTATCACAAACGGTATTACCAAACTGTGTGTACAATTAGAGTGCTAATTTTTTTCTTCAGGAAGAATCGGAGCATCCATTATGGCTTGCAAGGGAGGAATATCTTGATGGTCTAGCAGAATATCGGAATTCATCAGCTGAGTTGCTGCATTTGGTATACAACTGGTTTATTGGTAGCAAAAGGTATTGCTCAGTAAATAAAACTAGTAAATCTCAACTTTCTTCAGAACAACTTTGTCAACATTTCCTTTCGAAATTATGGAATAATTGAAATGGAAGAATGAAAGACAATCGTGAAACAATTGCTTCACTCATTAAATGTAATGGGAAAATTAATAAGTTTGAAAGAAAAAAAGGACTGCGAAGAAAGCCGAGGCACTTGGATAATGGAGTCATCAGAGGACTTTAGACGAATGAATAGCACAAATGTTTCTTTGATTTATATCATCCTGACTTATGAAATAATAGTTAAGTGCTTTTATTTACTTAATTTTATACCATTCCAACTTATTACTTGCAGGATACCTGCACGTTCGCATCTTGCATTAAGTAATACTGCAGCAAACTATCCGGTTTTGATATTTTCTCATGGCCTAGCTGCATGTCGCAACTTTTATTCAATTTTTTGCTCATCGCTGGCAAGTTATGGTTATGTTGTAGCAATTGTTGAGCATAGGTAATTCATATTGCTTGAATGAAAATAATAAAGTAATGCGAAATTTATTGTATCACTAGAAAAGTGGCTGAAAAATAGTGCTCCAGTTTTACAAAAACTTGCAACATTGACCATTTTCCCATTAAATTTTTGAAATTCTTCGGTAAATCGATATGAACTTATAACTTTCCAGGGATCGTTCAGCTTGTTGGACGTATAAACTGGAAATTGATGAAACGACGAAAAAGAGAATAGAAGTGCCGGTGAAATTTCGTAAACTTATGCCAACCGAGGACGAATTTCAGTTACGAAGTGGACAAGTTTGTGAATTTCTGCCTTGTTTATTAAATATGTTGGTAATGATTTGAGTTAAATTTCACATAAGCTCAAGAAATGTTCAAAAGAAGAAGCAGCAGCTAACGAATGAAATTGATGCGAATGATTCGGTAAAAATACGAAATTGAATAGAAATACGAACCCCGTAATGTCAACTAAACTTCCGAATTAGGAGTAAACATACAAACTGTCAGTTTTGTTAAGCTTTTTTTATATAAGCTTAACAAACAAAAAGTTGGTTAGGTATCGTTTCCCTTTGTTTCCCTTTAGTAAATAATTGATAAGCAGTATTGTATTGAAATAATTTTAAGCGGAATTCTTTCAGCTTCAAATACGTGTAGCGGAATGTATTAAAACGTTACACATACTGGAAGAGTTAAATCTGGGACAGCATAATTCGGACCAACATACTGGAAAAAAATTATTGTTGGGAAATGATTTTGCATGGTCACAGTTCAAGGTTTTATTATGATTAAAATGTCATGTATAAATTTCATTTGAAGCAATTTCTTTAAATTTCAACCTAGTTTTCTTTATGCAAATCAATATTTCTTATAGATTTTCTAATTTTAGATATCAAGATTTTCGAAAAATTTGTAAGTTTGCTGAATTTTCTAAAATATTTGAAATGATTTATAGGGTCGCTTAGATATAGATAGAATATTTATTGCTGGTCATTCGTTTGGTGGTTCAACAGCTATTGCAACAGCAGCAGCTTTACCTGCTAATATTTCTGTAAGTTGTTTTTCAAGTGAGATGAAATTCTTTTCATTTTTAATGAATCGAAATAAAATATACTCTAATTCTTCATTTTCAGGCTGTCGTAGTACTCGACGGATGGATGTTTCCCATTGATAAGGAATTGCTCACACGTGTTCGACAACCTATTCTGTTTTTAAACGCAGAAGACTTTCAATCGGAAGAAAGCATAAAAGATATGTTGCAAGTCGTCGAAAATTCAAAGCACAGCGTTTTACTTACACTTAAGTATGTTTAAAAATTTTTGAAACATGATTCAAATTTCCAGAAGTTTAGGAAGAAAAATTAACGAAACAGAAAGAAAATTGAAAAAGTCAATGTAGCAGCTAAAATAATAACTTTCTAATTAAATATTTTCATAAAATATCACTTGAAATTAGAAAAATATGGAAACAATCATATGCAATAATAGTTTGAGACAATGTTGAATTTCAGTGGAGCCTTGCACCAGTCTTTCACAGATTTTCCTATTTTGATTCCGAAAAAGCTCAGAAGATTGTTAAATTTAAAAACTTTACGTGATCCGAAGCAATATTCCGAAGCAGTGATTGAATTAACTGCGCATTTTTTGAAATCTTATAATGAAAACTTTCGTGCTGCTCTTCCAAATTTGTTGACATATGAAGATATCATCACGATAGGAGCGAAATTTCCTTGAAAATCAGCAATATTCTCATAAATGTACACTTCTGCGTCTTCTTTTTTCGAATCTATTCAATCTTCAACATTTTACTTCACCTGTATGAATTCCACTTCTTGCTTGCTTCACTTCCAGCATTTACTTAATCTTTAACCTACTTCACCCACAAGAACTCCGCTAATTACTTGATTCCTTGATAGGTGCACAAATTCATTGTTAACATGAAAAAAGATCCTCAATATTCTGCAGAAAGAATAATGAAATGGGAAATCAGGCGTAGCCATTTGAAATTATATTATCTAGAACTGTTAGACGGTACTATATCGATTTTCTTTTTTTTTTTGAAACAACTTTTATTTCTTTATTTATCCCTTTTTGCTGATGCTAATTTTAAAATGTTCCGCTCGGTTCATTTAATCCAATTATTAGCGATTTATTTGACAGAATTCAAATATTTTCATCCATACTATTCAAACAATATATCTATACTTGCTCAGAATGATTCGGTTATATTTCCCCTAGCATACGTACATCACTGTGTAAAAACATGAATAAATCATCTTTAATGGATTGTTCACTGATTGAGAGTTTTGAAATTTGATAGTTCACTTAAATCATTGGTTGAGATAATGATTGTATCATTCATCCTCAAGATGGCATGATCGATCATACCGATTGGTGTGACAAGTGAATCAACGACATAGTGTGACTGGTCTGCCTTTACTGCATTAAATTTGCCAGTCACATGAGTACGTTCGTGCATATCGAGTTCCACCTGAAGTTATGTCCATAATAATCCTTTATATAGATCATGATTTCATCCATTCAAAATAATAAATCAACAGATTCTTTTCTTTGAAGCATCCAAACTGGGCCAGTTTCTTGCTTATCTTGCGTGAGACTAGAGCGCTATTAAAGATGAACAACGATAATGCCTCTACATTCCGTATAACAAATAGTGTGCATATAAGTCTAGTTTCTCAGTCGAATGCAATAAATGCATTCATATTGTATTGACCTTTTCGATATGAAAGAAGCAAACCTGTTTGCCTCCCAGAAAAGACATAAGTCTCAGGAAACGTTCTCTCAATTCTGCTCTTTGTTTCTGTTCCAAACTTTCATGTTCCCCGGCAGACTTATCGCAAGCCGAACTTTTCTTTTTGTCTTCTACCATCGCTAGAAACATCGATTACACTTTTTACTTTAATAATGTTTCAAAGATTGTAATCGATCCCGAATCGATACGCAAACAGCCTGACATTTAAGAAGCGGAATAGAACCTAGCCCCTGCTGGCAGAGACACATTTAGGAATGACGGCTTAAATC
Organism: Onchocerca flexuosa; assembly: GCA_002249935.1. Lineage (NCBI taxonomy): Eukaryota > Metazoa > Nematoda > Chromadorea > Rhabditida > Onchocercidae > Onchocerca > Onchocerca flexuosa. The sequence goes on along the minus strand of KZ269998.1, from coordinate 506,488 downwards.
AATGAATTAAAAGTTTGGTTTATCATTCCGTCCAATTTTTAAAATTTTTATAAAAGTCTAAAACTACGTGATATCACTGCAGCGAATTAGTCGCACAGAATTCCGGGGATGTCCGCCACTTCAATTCATCTTTTTTTTATAAAATTAATAAATTTTAAAACCTCACATTACTATTTGACAAGAACCTATTTTTTCATTCCTGAAGAATTTATCATTCTCTTGCCTGACTAATGAATTGAATAATGACTGCATGAAGTAAATGAAAAAATTGAAAATTCCACGGACTGTGAAACAACACACCATTTATTTCATTTATTCATGCATAAAAACAATAACAAATCGCACAATAAACGCTAAAATACTTCAAATAATGCCAATTTTATTTGCAACGTCTAAAGCGTCATAATCAGGTGCTAGACGTACATAAGCCTTCTTCTCGTGATTAGGAGTTACCAAAGTATTCACCTATAATCAGACATCATCGTATTGTCAATCATATTAATCTATTATTTTAATTGCAATAAAATAATGACTGCAATAAGTACCTTTTGCACATCAATATTGTAAAGTTTTTTGACAGCTAATCGTATTTGCGGCTTATTCGATTTGATATCAACAATGAAAACCAGAGTATTTGTATCTTCGATCTTTTTCATTGCCGATTCGGTAGTTAATGGGTGTTTAATGATAGCATACGCATCAAGTTTTTCACGTCTAGGAACGGATTTTCGTGGATAACGAGGCGATCGTGGCAGAGTTAGTGTACGCGGTCTATGGAAATGCACAGATGTTCTGACCTGAAATGACAAAAAAACTAATAGAAAGAGTAAATTTTGTCCATTTAAAATGATGGATTACTCGAAATAAAGGAAAAACTGTTTAAACATGTACCCCTTTCTTATGGACTTTGAACTGTCCTTTGGCAACTTTCTTCTTAGCATCTAAAGCCTTCGCTGCTTTTGGTTTACCAGTTCCTGCAAATCGATTAAAAATAACGAAAGAAAAAAAAAAAAAACAATTTGAAACTAAGCAAACGATTAGCTGGAAACGTTCCCAAAAAATAAAAAATAAAGCAAACCTTTTTCTCCTTTATCTGGTCCAACAGTACTTTTTTTTGAAACCTGCTTTGGAGCCATTTTATTTAGACCCTGAAAACATTCTTTTAGCGTTTTCAAATAGATGCACCTTGAAATCACATGCAAAACTCGATGAATACCACAGTTCCCAGAACTTAAAAAACTTCAATAGAAATTAAAAAGTCGCATGATAATCGTGCAATTTCTGATGCCATGGCCATTACCAGCAAAAAATTTAAACAAATATTTTTCATTGCTTTTGAAGCAATTCAAATCAAAGTCCATACTTTACAACTTTTGTAATTTACTTCCAACATGGACAATTTATATTACAGCTGTGATAATAAATGAATGTAATAGTTTCAAATTTTAGCGAGTATTTGCAAAAATGTAATATGTTTTGAGCAAACTTAGTGAATATTCCAAAATCTTCACAAATAAAAACATAGATACACAAAATTAATCAGAAAAGAGACAACTCCAAATATGAAATATAATATATAAAGGAAAATTACGCATTTAGATATGGGTATGAGTAATCATGGTATAATATTACAAATATTTAACAATTTTAATAATTTTAATTATAAACTGCATTATTGCATTTTGAATTATAAATTACTAAAAACAGAAACATTTCCATTAAATAAATGAAAAAAAATTTGAATTTTTACAAATCCAGAAAAGTTTTTGGAAAGCAGTAATAAAACCCGTTATAAACATGATTCTTGACTGAACTGCCGGGAAAAACGATGATTTACGTTACGTATCAATCTTTTACGATTCAGTTCCTTCGCAAATCGTTTTGGATTCCTCTCGAACAGCAGATATGCAAAAAGGCACATCAAGACAAAAATTACAAATAATATGCATATAACTACACCAAGTATTATTTGATAACTCAGCAATTCTTTTCGAATTTTAACTTCAAGAGATGAAACCGTTGTCGTCATGTATTGTACCAGCTGAAAATAAACTAATAAATTGAAAAGTAAGAATCAAATGTAATATATCCACAAATAAGCAGATTTGAATCAATAATGAATGTTATCATTCATCTCTACGATAGAAGAAAAGAAAACTTTAAAAAAACAATTAGAAATTCTCAAAAACAAAGCACTTTCGGGTAAAAAAGAAGACAAGATCGTATAAACTCATACATATCACAACTTTTCAAGAAAAAAACTGACCGAGGGAATATATATATTCCAAAATGACACAGACTCCCAGCGGTAATCGCGTTCTAATATACCGGGTTTGGCAAAATCAGAATACAACGAATAATTGAAATTGAGGTACCAATGTCGTCGCGGCTCAAAAGCTAACCAACTAGAATCCATTGGAATATTTGGATTCCTAAGAAACTGCCTTCAATATTTACGAAGACAAACATAGATAAGCATTTTTTGCACGTAAATAATTCAAAGGTACCACTGTATAGTAATTAGATCGAAATAATCAGAACATGAAATACTAATCAACTTCAAATCATATTTTCGATCAAATTTTTAGAAAAGAATAGTTAGATATGGCATAAGATTGGCAAAAAAATAACAAATATGCTAAGTACAACATACATGTACATCGCAAACTGCCGAAATATAGTCGTTAAAAGGTGACTAGCGTTTCGATCGGCATCCGTCCATGTCATATTTTCAAAATGTTTCGGCAATATGTTTCTCGACATAAATGGGAAACCAAATAATAGGTATAAATCACAATCATGACATACATCTGCAATTTTAACAAGAAATGAATCAGCTAACAGAAACAAATATACACAAAAAAATATTGCTAAGAGAGCTAGATACGACTCAATTATTCAATTTATTACACGACTAAATTATTGAAATAATTGCACCAACCAGTAACATTCATGCACAAAAAGACTTGTTTTCAATTTTATAAAGTATAAAATCGCACAGAAAATTTTCCTCTAAATAGAATTTAATAAAAGTTTATGTAATTATAAAGTTATTAAGCAATACCAAGTTTTTTAATGAAATCATCGAATGTGACTCTGCCTTTATTCTTCATTTTTGGTCCTTATTACAAGAATGAATGGATATCTTTTAAAAATAACGATTGAAAAAACATGAAAGTATTCGAAACAATATTAAACCAAATAATTACAAATGAAAGAAAAAACAGACTCATCCAGTTCGGGAAAAATCGCTTCTTGGATCCTTGACCAAATTCATAATTATTAACATACATAAAGACACGTGAACCAGTCAGAGAATGAAGATGTGCAGAAAGACTTATCGGAGCAACGTAATACGCATCTGTCGCCATCTAAAATCGGTCGTTTTATTGTAATGAACCCATATATTAGAGATTCATATCTACGGTTCAAATTTTGAAATTTGATAAAAGAAAAGTAGGAAGTACAATAACTCTTACACCGAATTTCTATCTCCAAAGATAGTTAATTTTAGAAGTGTTTTAAAATATGTAATCTCTTTTTTCTTATCATCGAAAGTATCATCGAAACAAGATAACCATCAAAATGCTACAAGAATTGTCTCTACTGATCGAGATTTAATATGAATGAAAATGCAAACAAGAATTCAAATATCGAAAGTTATACGTTTGTGATAAATAAAAAATAATAAATTAACATGAATGAATTCTCTCTTCATTGCATATTCGTCGGATATATCTGGCCAATAAGTATAGCGATCAATAATTGCTTCCACTACTGCCTCACGATTCGTCGTATAATTGTGGCGAAAAGCGTATTCAAGTACAAAATTTTTGAGGTATTCATGGTCAATCGGAACAAAATCATTAAATTCTCCCAACAGCCGATTTTCAAGTATTACCTATATGTAAAAAAAAATTTTTGAATTAAAAAATTAGAAGTTTGAATTCAAAAATTCATAAATTCCACGATTTTAGAGGTCAAAATATTTCCACTAATTTCTCATGACGAGAATAAAACATTTTTGCTATAGACTTAATTACACAGATAATAATCGATACGATTACGAAGTTAGGCGAAGAAACGCAAACTTTACTAAGATTATGTATGACTAAAGTAATCCTTCGATACTGCAGAACGGATAAAAACTGCAAGCACTCAGTTTCGTTGTTATCATCAACTAATTGTCAGACCCGAAAGATGGAACCATCACTGTGCTTTATATTATAATTCTCTGTTGGATTCGAACCCCACAAATGAACTGATGCCACATCCTTAACCACTTTACTACAAACCAACCAAACTTCATCACTGCGCTTCGATAACTTACTTCAGAGCCATCTTCTCTATTGAAACCCGTCAAATAAGGTACGGCAGATAGATAATTACTATTGGCAATGGGTAGAGAATTCAAAAGAAACATTGGATGAGCTGGAATGAATCGACCATCGACATGAGGCAAGAAGAGATAGCGATTGTATTCTACCTATAAGTTGAATCATTGAATGATCGGTAGGCGACCGAAGGAAATCTCAATATTATTATTAAAAAAAAAGTCCTCCCTACAATATTTAATTCGAGTATTTTGTGAAAGAGAGGAGTGTTAATATATGCCATTGCTCAAACATAAGTGTTTATGTATTCGAAGAATTTCAATAACCAAGAAAAAAAACTACAAATAAATAAATACAGGACAGTTTGCACAACATGCTAAGATATCTTAAGATGAATAGGTCAAATTCATAATATATTAAAATCATTAATTAGTTCCTACCGGTATTGTTTGAATAGCTTGTATAATATCATTCGTTGACCGCGTCAATATGCAATCCCATATGTGTTTTGCTACCGGTTGCGCACAACCCAAATACCGTCCTAGCTTCATAGTATTATTGAATGCAAGAGCAGATTTGCCAATAGTTGAATGATATGAAATTTCAGCACCTGACATTGCAGCACCTGCTCGAAATAAATCTAAAGGAAGGAAAGTACATGACTGTGCATCACCATCGATAATAAGTTACAGAGAGAGCCAAGAAATAAAAATACTTTTCGAGAAAGGTGATAGCATATGTAGACCAACACTGACCGCTCCGGCATCGTGTCCAACAATTGTCACCTGTCTTGGGTCCCCACCAAAAGAAGCTATGTGTTCTTGTACAAACTGCAAAGCAGTTCTCTGATCCTAAATATATAGAAATAAGAAATCCTTCATCAAGTTTATATTTTTCGTGACATCTCAAACTTTTATAGTGTTTTCCAACTTTTTAGCTTAGATAAAAAAAAATGTGAAAAAGATTGCGTACTTTGTATCAAATGATGCATTAAAAAAAAAAACCTGCAAACCATAATTGCCAGTATTTGCGTCGCCAAAGCTTAGAAAACCAAAAGCACCGAGACGGTAATTTACAGTAACAACAATGATACCCCGCGAAGACAACACATGGCCTGGCCATTCGTTCGAGGAACCAGTTTGAAAATTACCTCCGTGAAAGAAAACAATAACAGGGCGACTACCACGTGATATCTGAAATGAGCTACCGTTACAAAAATATAGATTACAAATTCAAGATGAACAAAAGTTATCTTTACTGTGACTTATTCAGTAACTTAATATCAATACAGGTTATAGCAAATTTACGAACATCAGGAGTGAATATATTCAGATATAGACAGTCCTCACTGACGTGGAATGAATAAGGATCATTAACAAACAATGATGGTCGAGCTTCGACATCTTGCGCGCATGATGGTGAATGTTGAAATGCCAGGAAAGGTTGCTTTCCAGGAAGTTCAGTAATAAGTTGTGGAGACTGAAAAATAAATTCAATTTAGACAGAAAAGTTCGTGTCAAATAGTAACTTGCTAATAAAACGAACGGATAGGCCAAATGAAAAAAAGAAACAGCCAAGCTTTGAAATATGTACTTATTCTAACATCCATAATAAAGTCACGAGGAACTATACTTTCAGATCATCTATTGACTTAATTAAATCTTTTTTCTTTTTTCTACTAAGAATATTATATGATGGAATTATTAACATCATCATCAAAGAGAAGCTTTTAGTGTGTTTCATCGTATGCTACTAAAATAGCAGCAGGATAACTTTTATGGCCAATAACTTTTGCAGTCTTTTAAATCTTCTATGCATTAATTTAATTTGCAAGAAGTAGAAGCATTTCATAAAATAAATGAAAACGATGAATTCACTTTGAATCTTCTCTGTGAAATCGGTGGCTCAGCATATGGAATACCCAAGAATGTCATTACAGTGACATTGTTTAATAGAGAAGTTTGATCTGGTTTAGAATAAGTCCAATGCTTGCGAATCTGCTCTGTCGGATCATGATCGGGAGTCCACGGCACATTGTTTACCATCATTTCTTGGCCCACCACATCACCAATTGCCAACCGTACCAGTACATCATTTTTTCGCAACTAAAACAATGAAAATCCACGAAAGATGTCTTGAATTTCAAAGTACTAAAATTCCAAGATTTTTACAGGAAGAAGCAATTTGAGCTGCTTTCCCAATTCATACTGGTTCTCTTGCAACTTCTCCTTTCACTACTGGCTATGAGATAAAAATAATCCAGAAATATCATCGTATTGTATTCAAAAATGCCTGAGTTAAGCACATTAGATTGCATCCCATCTTCCAAACATAGCCTTTTGACCCCGCAACATCTCAACTTTCAATAGAATTTAGTCCACTGAAATCTATTGCAGAGTAGAGACACAATCCCTACTGTAGTCTACGAGCAAAGGTTACACTAAAAAAAAAAACCATACTTGTTCGGAGGGTTTATCACTGTCCCACGTATTTCGCGTGGGTCGCGTAGGCTCACCACTCTCTCTGTCCACGATGATACATCCTACTGTACCGACCCACAATAAGGCCCTCAAGCCATCCATACAACAGTGCCCCAGACCATAAAAGCAATCTCTCTCAATCCCACACAACCCAAAAACCGCCCAGTCATCGTGATGCTTCTAGACCTGCCTGTCACGACTCGAAAACTCTTGTCCCATTTATACGAAAACAAAATAAGTTTTCAACAATCATTTAGCTTGATGTTATTTCCATTAATATTAAGCAGTATTAACTGTCCTATTCGCTGATATCTCTTGACTACATTTTAAATTGACTATTGCACACTATTCCTAATAGGATAAAAGTGTGTCGTCGTGTTTTCCTAGTCGCCAGATATTTCGTTGTATTTTCCTGATCGCCATATATGTCGCCGTGTTTTCCTGATCTTGACTTCTATTTTCTCAGTCTGCTCAATATATGAAACTCGAGAACGTGTATGTGTATGTCACATACCCAATAAATCAATTTGTTATTTCTATCTATATTTTTTCCATCTTTAGAACACAGAAATTATGATCATTGAACGCTACACTGCTTCCCGTTTATTTTTACATTCATCCCAATTTAAATAGACAGGTATGCCGATTGATAAGTTATTAAGGAAGAGTAATGAAAATGAATATTTTATCGTCGCCATCAATATGATGAAAATAAAAAAAAAATATACTTTATGACTGTAATATCGTTGTAGTCATTCATTCTTATTTGAATTTATTCTTCAGCTCAGTGCTACTTTCTTGCTCTCTAGTTGTAAGAAATATGACATGAAATAAGAAATGTTCTCAAGAAACATTTAATTAAAACATGATGAAGGAACTGAAGTTTGATTCTGTTCTTGAAAGCAATGTCATGTCTACTAAGTCACCAGCACACTCATTTCTTGCAAAAATCTTACGAGCGATCGACTAATTCTAGAGACAGATTTTCACCCATAATGAGTGGATATTTGCATGGCTTCAGATAGACCAATGCTCGATTCCATAGCGCTTTCACAATCTTGGCTCTTTCAAAGGTAGAGTTTCAGTAACAAAAGAATCCCTTCGTATATCAGAAAGCAAATCAAAATTTTCTCCTCTGCCGTGAAAGTGTGTTTTAAAAAACTTGGATTGCTTTTAGCCAATTGCAAGTGATGTATTTTGTGATTATTTTGAAAGTCTTTCCAGTTGTTTTCGCTTGCAAATGCAGTCATTAATTTTTGACCTCTGAAAACTTAGATGCTTTACACCTATTTGCTTTCCGAAATGTGAAATTTTTTCTTCTCTCTGTGAAATGAATTTACTTGAATTGATTTCAGTCAATTGCAAGTGATATGCTTTCTGATTATTTTGATAATCTTTCCAGTTTTTTTCGTGCTTAACTGCAATCACTAATTCTTAACCTCTGAAAATTCAGATGTTTTATACCTAGACTTCAGCTGTTACCAAAGGCTGCTGCTTGTTTTGGAAATCATAATTGACAGGATATAATCTTATGGAGTACGAAATATTTTCCATCTGAATCCGAATTTCTTCTCCATCTACATAATACAAAATAAGTGAACTCTTCTCATGCAATTTCCCCATAAAGATTGAATTCTTTATGTTATCATCTTTATAAAAAGACAATCTTTGCTCGTTCGGAAAGTATTGTAATCATTAATGGCATCATAGATCAGTAATTATCTTTAGATATTGTAGTACTAAACAGATTCATCAACAGAATCTCTTTAAGAATTTAACCGACAGCTTTAAATAATTTCAAACTCTATTCTTCGTAATTTCACATATTTGTTCATCTTGCGATATACTAATTATTTTTTTTAAAGAATTAATTAATTTTCAGCAATTAATGGATGTAAAATTCGTTGATTTATTTAATGATCTGAAACACAAACTTAAATAATTCTTTAATGAATGCTAAAGAGAGTAATCTTTGATTGAACTTTCAAAAACGACAATAAAAATGCATGTGAAACTATTCTTATCAGCTTAATATCATATTTGAATTTGATTATCTTTTCGAATGAGATATCTTTGCGAGTCATCTGAATCATCTGAATTCTTCCTGAGTGAATCTGATAATTGCCCGTTTTCAATCTTTTCTCTATTTGCACCGATAAATGAATTCAATTTAAAAAATGCACTCTCTCCTTATATCTAACATAATGCACGACCGCACTTTTTGAAATTGGACATTTAGCAATGAATCTTTCCAACAATCTGGTAAATGTATCAAATGTAGTGATGGGAATGGTATAGAAATGTAATTGGTTACGGTAATTGGATTTGTTTCATCATTTCATTATTATTCAATTATTTAGTGATATCTCCAGTATAAGAGAGAATAGATTTTGGCTCAATCAGTTAACGAATACTTACCAGTTCTCTTACGATTATTGGCATTTTGATCTTGAGCTCACACTCTCAAGCATTTTCCACGTTGTTCTTTTCTGATCACGCAAATCTAGCACTTTTCTTCCCATCAAACAATATTTATTGAATGATCTCATCTTGCCGTCGATTTTTTTTGGTCATGACAATGATTATGAGTTCTTGTTTCTTATTGTATTGTTATCCGAAACTTTACGATACTTTAAACTTGATAATTAAATCTTTGTAACGAAAAATAGATAATACAACAACAGACGTAACACTTACAATATCAGTCGTAACAAGAAGCAATTTTAATGACGATATCATAATCCAAAAGAAAGAGCGGGACTAAATTAAGCCTGACAAATTCAACCATACGACTTTGTGGTAGCGTATTCTTTGAAATGATTTTATGCTTAAGACCTTCATATTTATTGAGGAAAATCCTGATAGATTTGATCTACAAGAAAGCGCCTTTATTAGCGCATGAAAGTGCGCCTTTATTTAACAAGAGATGTACTTAAAAAAGAAGTCCGTCTCTATTTCTTGCGATTTCAGTGACTTATCTAAAACATTCTAATATCTCTCCAAAATCTTACACTTCGATCGCAATTCAAATTCTAATACAAAGATATGCCGAAGAGAGATTGACAGATTTTCACATGGATTACTGATAGAAAATATTGAATCACTGATGCATAACTAGCGATTATTTTTATTTCGAGAAATTTGGAATTTGCCTTACTAGCAGTTCTGGAAGAAAGTTTTCAGGAGTATGAATTCAACAATACGGTATGAATGGGGAATTATTGTTTTTGGCGAAAGCAACAAACAGAGAATCACACACGAAATGATGCGGTACGTTATTTGCATGGATTATCAAAGATTGTGGTACAAAGCAGTTTTATTGGAGTAGTAATGTGGGATTCAAGTGGTATCGGGATAGGAATGAATACTGGTATGGGATATGTCTGGATCGAGTATGGTTAGAGACCATTTCTTTTCTTTTCTTCTTTCATAATAGTTTTGAAACACAAAAGTAGCAAATAATATTGATTAACTCTTAATACTTGCAGATCAATGATATAATTCTTAAATTGTCATTTTTAGTTCTTTCGCGGATGTATTTCGCCAAAACAGTTCCAAGTTAGGATTAAATTTAGTACATTCACCGTCGTTTCTATTCACCAAAAATGTGGCTATGGCACAAAGGGAAGTAGAAGAATGGTATGAAGAACTGGAATCGGGCAAAGATGAGATACTTGTAGTGTTTTTCAATGATAGCGGTATTTTATTTTTTTCTGCCTTCTTGGAGAAATTTATAATATAATTTGAATATGGTTGAAGTTGACTTGAGTCATTAGAACGAGTTTCAAATGGGAGATTTTTTAAACCCAATTCGCCATGGATTCTTGTATTGATGTTTCATTTTATGGTAAATATTATCAATGAAAATCAACGAAAAAAAGAGTTTACACTCTTTTTTCTCATTTTGCTCATTACTTTTAGACTTCTGAATGTTATTCCTGCTCAAGTTTTTTTTTTATGTCTAGATTTTTAATGGCAGTAGAATTCTTCAACTTCATCGTTAACGCGGAGGAATAATAAATTTGGACGATTTTAAAAATTCTGATATTAGAAATCAGGAAAGAAATACATTTAGTGAAATCTTTCCTTTGTATGTCGTATTAGATTATTATCGTTTTTCTTTTTTTACAAAGATATTTTTTTTAAACTATCATTCTCATTTATCTGATTTGATATGGCTATTGTCCCATCGTTGATATCTCATTGGTTTATAATTTTTAGCTCCAATTTTTTTAATCTTTAACGATCTTATTGTTCCTTTTTTATGTTTATCTGGGTGACTGATTTTCAGATTCAAACGAAGTGGAGCAAGAAATGCAAGGAGTTTTAAAAGATAGGATCTTGCTTTATGTACAAAGTGGCGATAATTTGCTTCGTTGCGCACGTGACGAAACTGACGAAATCATGAGATGTTGGATCAAAGAAATTCGTGAACTTCTAAGTGAAAGACTTTATGGAGGTGAGCTCTTCTTATTGGAATGCTTTTGTAAAAATTTTTCATTTCTTCTATTGTCAAGAATTTCGTTTTGTTGAAAATTTCATTTTCGAGAACTTGGTTATTAATAAATTTTTGGAATCTTATTTTTTGAAAGTCTTAATCTGTCTTCAGCTTCGTCAACAGAAAAACTTGGATCTGAAGATGCAGGAGGAGCAGACTCGATAAAAACAAATAATAGTGAAGCGATTGAACAGAAAAAACTATCGAGTGGGGAATTTCCTATTGTTTTTCTTTATTTTATTGTTATAGACATATTTATATCGTGTTTAAAAATTACTGTGAAGGGAAAATAAAAAAGACATAGGCACTACTTGATGTAGCTCTTAGTTTTATATAAGTTCTTATAAAATATTAAATAACTCTAATAGTTAATTTTATTAGAAGAGTGAGATGCAAAATAAAAATCGTGAAAGTGATGGAGAATTATTTAAAATGATATTTCAGGCGGCGAAAATCAGGAAAAACATGAAATCAATATAAATTGTTCACTGCTCGGTCTTGTTCATGTTGAGAATATTTTAGCGGATTTGCAAAAATTGGAAAAACCACTAAAAGACTTAGATTTGGTAGCATGAATTACTTTTACTATTATTTACAAGTTTTAATAATAATAATTTTTAGATAAGGAGTAAGCTCGAATTTGGATGAAAATGTAATGTTATTTTGATGGTAGGGATGCTCTTTTGTTCTTTATTTATATGCGGAATATTTATATGCAGATGCAGATTATTTATATGCAGAATTAATTTTCACTGTCACTTATTTATTCTAGATAAAAAACATCGATACTTCAATGCTGCACAATAGATTACTTATTCCTTTCACCGATCGGGAGCAAAATGGCCGATTGCTTGCCCTTCTTTCAGCTGCTTCATTTACAAAACTTCCAGATCTCCAAACTGCAGTAGTTAATTTTGTCGAGAATATCCTCAAATCCGGGTTAATTTTCAATTTTCTTAGAGTATATTCACCTGAAACTGATTTGAAAATTAATATATTTAGTTACCTTCTGTATTTCAGTTTTATTTCTTTCATGCTTCGTGAAAATGCATATTATATACGCAATGTTGCTAGTGGTGAATGCCATAGAACTCTCTTCACTCATCTTCAGGATATTATGCAGATACTATATATTGCAAAAGTTAATCATATACAAGATTTCGTGAGTTACTTCACTTACACAAGCAGCATTAGTTTTGCTGTTTATTTTTTTGAAACTATCATTCTCTTATAATTTTAGAATACTGCCAACGTGGATCAATATTTTAGGACATTGCATGTGACGAATTTTTAAATTTCATGGAGTTAATTCCGGAGAAATGTTGGTCAGCCACTGACGAAGAACTTCAACTGACAATTTTTAGAATGTTGCAGAAGTTAACAGTATATTTTGCAACTGTTTCTTAGTTCTAGCATTTCATTTTTAATGGCTGTTGCTAGACATTGCATTGTTTCATAGTTGACTAATTAATAGTTGATTATTTGATTTCTTCAATTTCTATACTTTGGTTTGTGCAGCTATAGTGACTGTGATTTGTCGAAAATTTTTTCAGACCAACGCTTCTGAATTTTTGACAGTAGATCTGCTCGAAGATCATGAATTAAATATAATAAGCAACAATATGAAAGCAGATCTGCACAAAGATCATGAATTAAATATAATATACAACAATGTAAAATGTTTTGATAATCGAGTATCATTTGATCTGGTCAAGGAATGTGGATTTAAAGACTACAAGCCAGCATGGTTCAATGTTGATGTAGAACCTCCAGAAGATTTCCGAACATTGTCAGTTTATGCCACTAGTAATGATATACTTCATCCAGGTACAAGTTTTATATTGAGTGGAAAGGAACTTCTTTATAAAACAAATCTGCAGATGCACTCCAAATATATTTTACAGCATGATATATCTTTGCAGCTCGACCTTATATTCGAAAAAATATCACCAAAGGAAGTTATTTAAGTCAAGAACATTATCTCGATGTACAGTTTCGTCTTATGCGTGAAGATTTGGTTGCTCCATTACGAGACGGCATAAGATTATGGAAACAACAAAAGGGAAAAGGTCCGCAGAGGATATTATAAATGAATTCAGCCTTTAGGAAGTAAAGCGAGAATTCCCAATATATGCGTTATTTTACCGTGAATTTTATCAGTTATACAATCAGTATACTTTGCTGTTATAGACCACTCTTAAAATTGCAAGGGTAAAATTTGATACGAGTATTTTTATTTGCAGAAACTTTTTTATCGTATGCAATGGATCCAAGCGAAGAACTCGATCTGTTAGTTATAAGAGGTGTTATTGTGGAAGGCGCACAGTTGAAACGAAGCACGGGAGAAATCATTCGTTATGTCACTTTCCAGGTTGAAATCATTATTACTGAACTTTGAATTTGATTAATCAATCCAGTTTTAATAATTGCATATTATATTAAATTCTCAAATTTCACAATGAAAAACCGGTAACGAAAGATAATTTTCAGCCAATCAGCACAGATAATTCATGGAGTTTGCGTCTTAAATATGGACAGCTGGTAGCTCTGTCAAGCGACGGATTTCAGAGTTGGTATCAGTTTTTTATTTCTAGTGTTTCTACAATTGAAGGAAAGAATTAAAAGAACTTTTTTTAAAAAAAAAAAAAAAAAAACATTATTAGTTGTTTGCAACCAATCTAACTTTATTATAATTTACCTCTTTTTTCATTACTTTTCCAAGTTCTTATTTTTCTTGGCCCTTTATCAGTGAAAGTTAATAAAGTTTACCATTCTCTGCAACCTCCGTTAACCTAAATTATGCAACTATTTACTGCTGAGTCTTCAGATGAAGCATTATTTGCCACCGTTGCTGAAAAAGATTCCGATGATTTTTCAAAAGGAAAGTTGGGATTATGTTTTTTCGATGATCACTCAATTTCACGAGCCAAAGTGTACACTTTAGTTGAATCGAACTCATACTATGAAATGTATCAACATGTCTTGGAGTGCATTAAGGTATCATTTTATTCTTCATCAAAAAATGAATATGTACGTTGTTAGCAAGTGCATTATCCAGAGTTACAAAAAGTGTGCAAAATATAGATTGCTCTACCTCAAACAAGAATTACCTCGCATCAGTATTATATTTAGAACATTGAGCATTAACTAGGCATTAGTAATTAATGTAAACGGGTTAATTTTGTGTAGGATGTGGTCACAATATGGAAAGGTAAGGAATAATCTTTTTTTTTTTTTTTTTCCTTCATTTTCATAGATTCAGAAAAAGTAAGTAAAAGAATTTATTTACTTATCTTTTTAACAACTCGTAAAATCTATAGGCTTTGAACAAAAATTTGGTCGGTAATTGGTATTTGAAACTATAACTTACTGTAAAAACTCTTAATATTTGACGAATTTTCAGCGTTTCGATAATGAACATCAGATTCCATTTGGACGTTTTTTGCTAAAAACTGAAAGAGATGTTCGATTTCCTCCATATCTTGTTAAGCAGATAGACGAAGATTCTTCGAGCTCTTCGGATTCTCTAAATAGTGAATATACCGATTATAGTGGGTCTCGATCTTTAACCAAAAGTAAATTTTACCTTATGTAGAGCAAAATATTTCATGCAGTTATCAATTTAAAATTCTGTAAATTTTCCGTAAATTTTCCATTCTTATCTGTCTTGCAAGATTTCGACGAACCATATCTTTGAGAAAGTGAACTTGAAAAAACATTTCACTTCATAGCTATGGAATTGAAGTTGATAATGCATTATTTTACTTAACCAAATTTTAAAATATTTGTAGGAACTCTAATTGCTAAAGAAATAAGCATTTTTGGAACAAAATACGTAGTGGATAAATTGAAATATACGCTTGATGGAGACAAAGTGGGTTGTTTAGACGATGCCCAACGAAATGCATTATGCCACGCTCTTACGCATGAATTTGCTTTAATCCAAGGACCTCCGGGTACAGGTTAGCTGTTATTCTACCTTACTATAATTACTTAATGTGCTAATGTGCTGATAGTTAGAAAATGATCATCAACAAAAAAGTTGATGAATCAGGAAAGACCTATATAATTTTCCCTAAGATTTTATAGCATCTTCTACATAAAGAATGCAGAGTCTAACCCAACTTCATTTTTCTGAATGAAGATAGAAATTTATTATTACCTAGGTAACGCTGTAGTAGCAGGCTAAAGAAAATTCCTGCATATGTATATAAAGAGAATTAGAAAAGCCGAAAGAAACATGCAAAAGTTTCTTGAGGCTTGAGAATCGGGAATCCTTTACTTTTCAAGTTTTAAGCGAAGTTAATATGAAATAGATGCAAAATTTGAGGTTTTTAATTTATTGGAATAGTTGGAGATTTTTTGTCAGTCAGTCAGTGAAGCGAGTAAATCAGTTATCCTGGAAATTTGTATTAAGGATTTATAATATATCTTTTTCTTTGAATCGTTTTTACTCTCTGTTTACTTTTATTTATTTTTTCCATATTACTCATAATGTTCATAAACAAGTACGATTGAAATATCCTGAATTTAATCTGTTCTCGTTGGTTTTTGCTTTAATAACAGATTTTTAAATCTAGGAAAAACTTTTCTTGGTCGCCTTATTGTACGAATTTTGCTGGAAAATATAAATATGTGGAATCCAGCTAGAACAAATCCAATCCTAATCGTATGCTTTACCAATCATGCTCTGGATCAGTTTTTGGATGGTGTTTTAGTAGATTTAATAAATGATGGACGTTATAATGATGAACTTCCCAGTATTGTTAGAATTGGTTCACGCTGTAAAAGTGAAACTTTGCAAAGGTACGTTACTTTTTATTTCATCTTCACGTTGAAAACAAAATAGTATTGGAAAATTGTATTTTTCTGTAGTTTTTGTGTAAAAATAATTTTTTATAAATAGTTTTATGAAGTTTCCATGAAAAAAGCATTATTTTTAGCAGTTTATCCAAATAATAAAAAAAAAAAAATCATGTATATATATAACCTTACCGTCAAATTGTTATTTGGAAAAACTGTTAAAAATAAATAATTTTTTTAAACATATGTCTTATATGTTAAAAAGTATTAAAATATATTTAGCTTATAAAAAGGATGCAATTTATTTGCAGATATACGAAGCGCCCCGTATTGGAAGCATACACTAATTTAATTTCCGATATAGCTAGGCATAAGGTTTTTCTTACTATCTTCTTTCTTTTTTGTACAGTAGAATTGTTGGGTTAAAATGGTTTAATTTTTAAACCTTGTAATATTGGAGTAATGAAATTTTGTAGGCGAATCAATTAATGTTAGAAAGAATACATTTACTGGAAATGATTCGATCTGAGGTTGCTGTACTAACTCTTCGTAAGAATGAGATTCTGTCTTTTGAGTATATACAAAGAGCAATGTTGCCAGAACACATCCGACAATTTAAATTGCAACGACAAAACAATGGAAAAAAATGCTCAGTCAGTTTTTCAAATAATTTATAGTGTGGATTTGCTTGATAAATAGTTTACTCATTCTATTTACCAATAGTTTTTTATTTTTCTTTTTGTTTTTCTTTTTCTGCAAGTTTATCCCAGGTTTGAAGTTTGAATTTTGAAGTTTCATTTTTGTAATTTCGTAATGGATCTGTTGGCATTAGAATATTTCAAATGTTGAATTTTAGCATCTCGCATTTTTGATTTTTCAGGCAGATGAAATTTTCTGCAGATGGCTTCTGGAGGGTGATCCTGGCAGAGAAGATCGTGTTAGTGAAGAAACTGATATGAATGAACACATTATTGATTATGAGGTGTGAAGTTTGGATGAAAATATATATCTAACAATTATTAGATCTGAAATGTGGGAAATAGATAATTATTGACCTTCGATAAAATACTAAAATTATTAAAATTATGCTGATATTTTAAAGTTTTGCACAATAGTTTGCAATTAAAATTTCTTTATAGAGAGAAAAATTTTTTGAAAATAAGGACAGTCCACAAAAATCAATTTTATGGTCTATGGATGAAACATTTGTCAAAACAGAAAGAAATGAACAAAAGGAAGAAATGCTTGGGCCAGACCCAAAGATTGATGAATGGATAACATGGAAAGAAATACAGGTTCGTTAAAAAATAATAAATACATGTTTTTTTTGCGATGCGTCCGAATATAAAAATTCAAAATTGTAATTCTAGTAGAAATAGAAACTTTTTCCCAAATCTAGATTAATTCTTGATTAATTGATTAGGATGAAAATTAAATCGACCTATTCTTTATTTTGAATTGAAAATTGGGATACCAATTTCTAATGAGACGTATGATTATCAGATACGTATATTGGAAAAATAATGAAAATGTTGACTGAAGAGTTTTCAGGAGCGACTGTTGAAGACTAATCCAGATGTAGACAATTATTATCATTCTGGTCAGTGGGATATTGAT
Organism: Onchocerca flexuosa; assembly: GCA_002249935.1. Lineage (NCBI taxonomy): Eukaryota > Metazoa > Nematoda > Chromadorea > Rhabditida > Onchocercidae > Onchocerca > Onchocerca flexuosa. Next base: position 488,756 of record KZ269998.1, on the reverse strand, counting down.
AAAGATCCTAATGCATCCGCCATTAAACCAGTCACAATATTCTCTGACCAAATGTGCGGCAAATCAAAGCAGCATATAAATGTAATAATTGCCGAGTCTTTTGTAATGATCTTTAGTTAAGATTTTATGTACTAAGTTCTACTGCTATCATTCTGTAAATTTCAAAAATTAAAATTATCACAGTACTTCAGGCAAAATGCAACGCTGAGCTTATTACAAGTCTTAATGATGTGAAGACTAATATATTAAAAGTGAGTTTTATTTCTCTGCTTAATTTTTCTCATCAGTTTTTTTAATTGTTCCCTTAGTTTCTCTGATTATCCAAAAATTTTGCGCTAAAAAAATCCATTATTTTGCAAAATAGCTGAGTTTATGCTAATTGAAAATTAAGAGTTGTATTTCTTTTTTTTTTTAATCGTTGAAAAAAGTTTTTTTTAGAGTCCACCTCTGACATTAGAGGAAGCTTCGTTGATAAAAAACCTGCAAACTTTACACAGACACCGTCGTTGGGCACTATATATGCATTGGATCGATAAACTGAAGACTGTTGTAAGTAAGAAACTGGATACGCTGCTATGTAGATATCAGATTCTTATGAAAGATGTTAAGAAGGAATTCGATCTTTTGGATGAAATCATTCTGCGAAAAGCTTTGGTGCTGTTCATATTTTATCATACCTGTCATGTCAGACAAAATATCACCTCTATCGTTTTGGAAGTTTATTGTTGTGATTTTCATAGCAAAAATTGTTTCTCCAAAACAATTTCGTTAAACTATCAACTGTATAAGATCTTATTCTTTTTCAAATGTTCATCCGTAGAAAATAATTTTTCGGTGATTTGAATTTCAAAAATTTCTCATAATTCTATTTGTGGCTTTATACAATTTTGGGATCTGCAAATTCATCTTATCTGGATTGTAGATTATCGGTGCAACTACAACTGGAGCTGCAAAAATAAAACCGTTTTTGGATCGTCTTAGTTGTCCTATTATAATAGTGGAAGAAGCAGCAGAAATCTTGGAAGCTCATGTCTTGACAAGCATTACAAATGAATGTCAACATGCTATCCTTATTGGAGATCATCAGCAGTTACGTCCAAATCCTGGTATAAATTTGAATTCACGAAAAAATTTTATTAATTTTGATGCATGCAATATGGTAGCGCAGTTACACGTTCATTATTACTTTTTTCTTCTTCGAAGTGCTAGGAATTCCTCTGATATATTTAATCAATACTGAGCCAGTACCAATTGAGATTGTTGAAGTTAGCATGAGTGCATTTCATATATGCATTGTTTTTTGTTTAGTTATTAAATAAATCTAACTTTTGCATTATTTTATATTGTTTTCCGCTTAATTCTCAACTTTGAATAAATCATTTACTTCAGCGGTATTTGCTCTTGCCCGTGAGTATAATTTGGATATATCTTTATTCGAAAGATTGATTAGAAATGATTTTCCGTACGTAACATTGAGAAAGCAACATCGTATGTCTATTGCCATATCAAAAACTATTATGCCAGAATTTTATCCTTTAATAGAAGATGCGGACAATGTTTTGAAATATCCAGATGTTAGAGGTGAAGTTATCTGAATTATTTTATTATAATAAGAGTTATAAATTTAGACTATAAACGGATTAAAATGGAAGTATTTCGTATAAGATAGTTTTGATATGAAGTAAGGCAATTTTTATGAATTCAAAATTTATTGGTTTCAATTTCTTATTTCTTTCAGGATGTCAGAAAAATCTATATTTTATTAATCATCTTCAGAAGGAAGATGTATTCCTCTCTACCTCACATAAAAATTCATTTGAAGGTGATTTTATGGTCAGCTTATCTGCCTATTTTATTCAACAGGGTTATGCTTGCTCACAGGTCTGTCTGCTTGTTTTGTTTTTTGTTTTTAACCATTCAAAAGCAGAAAAGTTTTTGTTTCTTATTACCAAATCAAACATTTCTAATGAAAAGTGACTGCACTTTCTTATTCTAGATTACCTTACTGTGTACTTACACAGCTCAGGCAAACTACGTAAGAACACAAGTGATGTTAAAATTCAGCGATGAAAGCAGCTTTCCTTTGGTTGAAACTGTTGATAATTATCAGGGCAAAGAGAATGATATAATCATTCTATCGCTCGTACGTTCACAACCAAGTGATAATATCGGTTTTCTTAAGGTATGTTCGTAAATTTATTCATTTTTAAGGAATTTCAGAAAATTTACTGAAATTAAAAAAAATTTAAGTTTGTTAATGAATTTTATTTTTTATGCTAGTTCAAATAAAGAAATTAGGATATCATAATTTAGGTTTCCAATCGAGTATGTGTGGCTTTGTCGCGCTCCAAACTTGGTCTTTATGTGATAGGCAATATGCACTTTCTTAGATCTAACTCACTTTTTTGGAATCGGCTTTATATTGCTTTGGCAGACGCCAATTGTATCGGCGATGGCTTTCCAGCATTTTGTATAAAGCACAATGTTACGCAGGTAATTGGAATTGGTAATACTCAGTTTGACAAATCCTTTCTTAAGAAAAATAATGTGAATTTAGACTCATCAGATTTAAAAAATTTATTTTTCTTAAGATTATCCATAGCGCCGATGAATTTCTGACAAAAACTCCTGAAGGTGGTTGCTTTTACCCTTGTGATTTTATAAGACCCTGTGGTCACATCTGCAGTCAACCTTGTCATAGGTATGATCACTTTCATTTCTTTTATTTCTTGAAAAGACATTTTTAAAATCATAAACCAAAAACAAAACTTTTAGCTTTGTTCTGGTTATGTTTTGATTTTGCTTTGTTCTGGTTTTGTCTTTTCTGGTTTGATGTTGCATGAGCGTGAGCATGATAATCTTAAGTTAAGTTAGGGGAAGTCAAGGGAATTACGACTAAATAATAAAAAGGAAAGAGCATGAGAGAGTGAATCAGAATTGAGCAAGACATATCGGGATGAGAATGGACGAGGTCAAAAATAAATTTAAGTGGTAAAAATAACCAATTTAGAACGGACCAAGAACACAATAGAGCATGTATTCACTCTTGTCCAAAAACATGCTCGACAATATTCCGACATCCTTGTACAAAATTATGTGGTGAAGTAAGATTCTTTTCTAATATTTCAGCAGTGAAAGTGATGTACATATTTTTAGTTTTCCTGTATCATTTATTTTATACGCACTAACTTCATATGAAATAATTTTAATGCATGAAACATCATTGTGGTAATTGTAATGATTGTCGTGATCTTTACTTGAATATATTTTATATTTTATTTGGACACAAACTTTTATTCATTTGTATAGACTAACCGCAAACTCTCAAGTATAAATTGGTTTGCACACTATGCAACTTCTCGAAATCCAATTTTAGTCTTGCGGTGCTTGTCAGTTTTATGAGAACAAGATTTTCCCATGTGGACATACAACTGGCGTTGTTTGTCATTTATTTGAGAAAGCAGTGTGCCAACAGAAATGTCCAAAAAAACTGCCATGTGGCCATCAGTGTGTTAAAAAGTGCAACGAGCCATGCAAGTGTTCACATGTTAGTTTACATTAACCATCTGTTGATTTTACTATTACTAATACTTAAGTTAATTCAAATACTTAACTTTTTTAGGATGAAGTTTTATATCTTTTTTGATTGTATATAGAAACTGTGGGTCACGACTTAAAGTAATAATTGAGTAATGATGTGACTTCTCAATAAAAGTATCATCATACTCAGATTTTTTGAACAGTAAAAAACTTTTATAAGACCCAGATCATAATGCATCATCTTCGAGCAACCTTTCAAGACTATTCGAAGCATCAACAATATTAATACATTGATAATTTTGAAGTTTTTTCTTCCAGAAAATCTTGCTGATTTGTGGGCATCCCGTTACAACTGCTTGTTCTGAAAAACAAAAAACAAAATGCGTCGTTAAAATAGAGAAAACGTTTACAACGTGTAGCCATCGCTGGACAGTACCATGCCATGATTACGAAAATGCGCAGTGCGGTGCAAAGTGTGAGCGAATTCTGCCATGTGGTCATCGTTGTCAATCGCTATGTGGAAACTGCACATTGGGTTAGTTATTGCTTCAGAAGTAGTTTCAAATTTATTTATCTTAGTTTCTTCTGTAGAATAATCCATTTCTTATCTGGAGTTCGGAATGATTGAAATTTGTTTCATTTCCCATCCTGATATAAATGATCTCTTAAATTTCCTTTACTTTTTTTTGTGCGTCTTTTTTTTTTTGTTTTTTTTTTTTTTTTTTTTTTTTTTTTTTTTTTTTTTTTTTTTTTTTTTACAATTAGTCACTGGATGGTATTCTTAATCATTGGATTCATATTAAAAATTAATTTAATGCTGCTGTCTGCCATTTGCTACTTGATAAAGAATGATGTTCTCGAAGTATTAAGTCTCCTCATTAAGATTTGTACTTCCTAGAATAATGAATAATGAAATTTTTGTTAAGAACCATGCTAAGAATATAGGATCTATGCAAATCAAATAATTCATTTACAGTTGGATGTTCCAAATGTACATCACTTTGTGGTAAACGACTTCCATGCGGTCACGACTGTTTGCGTATATGTGGAGCACCCTGCGAGCCCTGCACAGCTCCTTGTTCAAATCAGTGCCAACATTCATATTGCGGTCAACAACTTGATATCATGGTTCGAAGCATTTTGTTATTTAATCATTGGCTTACATGTTTTATTTAAATTTCAGACAGCAACACTGTATTAATGAAGTATGCAACATGCTTTATTTCTCTTCCATGAAAAGATTATCGTAACACAACTTTCAATTTAAAAAAATTACACTTTTGTCAGAACATTGCAGGGAAGAAGAGCTCGATGTGCTGATTTTTGCAGCTTTTGTGTGCAGCGTTGCATGAACAACTGCAAACATCAAAAATGTCAAATGCAATGTTGGCAAGTATGCAACATTAGTCCATGTAGTTTTTCATGTAACAAAAAACTCGAATGTGGACATACTTGTCTCAGTCCGTGTGGCGAAATTTGTCCAGGTAATGCTTCTTTAATAATAACATTAAAATTATGTTTGAAGTGAAAATTTTAGCGTTTTTGATTCATAAGTTTTTTTCAGGTTTTTCTCAGTCAGTTCAGAGTATTTTTCCATTTACTGTTTTCATTAAATAATAGAAATAAATTCTTGCAACTATCGAAATTTTCACTTTATCGATCTAATATTTTGCCATCTTCTTTTAGATAGAAAAATGATAAAATAAAATTATTTTCACAGATGTTTGCACTAAATGCCAAGGAATAAGTGTTCCTGTTCTGCAGTTTCAGGGATGTAAATGTATCGTTAGTGTCGAGGTTAATTTTGCTATTCATTTTTATCGAAAAATATTTTAGATTTCAAAGGAATCTAAAACGAAAATCTCCTTAACATGATACTTTCCGAAGAATTTGAAATTTTTGTTTGTATTTTTCTAATTAATGTTGAACCATCATCTAAATATCATTTAAGGAGGCTGATCTCCACATCCAAGGACAGATATCAAGAAAACAACAGTATACATGTCCAAAATGTTCTTGCAGACTCTCTGCCAACAGTTGTTTTCGATATGCAAGGGAATTGAAAGAACAGGTTATCTTCAATGAAAGGGTATGTTTTGTGTCTTGCATATTTTGATTTGTTAATCAATTTTCAACATGAATTGGCCATTGTTTACCAAAAAACATAGAAAACACACCCTAACTTTTATGTTTAGAATACATTCTTTTAATTTATTGTAAAATTATTTATGTCACTTTTTAAAATTTGTCTTATGAAGCACTTTATAAAAACTTTTATTTCAGATCAAATTCTCAAAATTATTAATTAATGGTTCATTAATAGACTTACAGTATAATGTTTTAAAACAAGCTGAAGATGATTTGGCAAAGATCATGAAAATGAAAGGGAAGAAAAAAGTATGATTATTATGAACAATTTTTCTTTTAGAACTTTTGGATATGAAACGTTATTCATTTTTTATGATCTTTAACTTTATTTTTATAAACACTTTTTTAGGACACTATTGTAATAGAGATAACCGAAATATTACATCTCGTTATAATGAGGTTGAACACAGAGTTTTACAATCAATTAGGTATCATGAAATGGCAAGCGATGGTAAAGTAAGTTGAAACTTTTTGAAACGATATTAATCAAATTGACTTGTTTATCAATTTCGTGAGGAAAACATATATTCTCTTACCATATTATTTACATAAATTTACAGCATGCTTTCCGATTTATGCCGGTTAACTACGTATATTATCACCGAAAAGTTCATTTCTATTCCGAAGAAGCGCTATTCCAACTTGCATACACTTTTCCATGATTCTCTTGGAACAACAAATAATATTTTCCGCTTGCTAGTAATCCATCTGTTTACTTCCATCAGTTTCAAGATATCAAAACTGTCTTAATTTTTTAGTCTGCTGCTAAAAGTTTATATGTACCTGTAGTTTTAGGATTTTTATTTTTTAATTATACTTTCAAGGTAGTTCAATTTATTGAAGGAAATTGATCTTCTTAATTTGTCAATATTAGCGAAGTCATTGAAAACGGAATCACCTTCGATGCTAGAAATACCTATAGCTAATGGGTTACGAAAAGTTTCTATTAAATACATGGTATGTTACAATTATTCCACTATGATTTTGTTTCATTTTGCTCCATACTTAATTTTGTCCGCATTTATTGTTCAAATTTTTGTATGGAAAAAAAGAATTGAATTTATTGGATTGCTATAAAATTGAAATAAGAGGCAGTGGAAGGAAAGGTGCAGTAGAAGATAAAAGATGTAGAAAAAATTTAGCAACTATGTTCATTTCAAGTACGTTTGAAGTAATAGCGCAAAATTTCAAGCTTGGTCGTCTTGCAAATGACTTCATTAGAAAATTAAGAGATTTGAATGTGGAGCAACTCAATGATTTGCTGCGACTGACGATGAAGGCACTGAATTGGTCTAGTGATACAGAACAGAAAAAAGCATCTAGTAAGTTTTCCTTGCTTTTTATATTTTTCGTGCAAGAATTTGATGATTAGTAAAACTGGGATTTTAAAAATTGTAAAAATGAATGAAAGGATTTCTCGACTAACCACTTTTAAGTAAAAAAAAATATTTATGCTAAATTATTTACTTTATTTTTCATTTGTTTATGGACATGTGTAGTTTATGGATATATTTTTTATAGATATTAGTTTATAGATATTTTCGTGGTTTTTTTCAGTTCAATTTGTACAGCGCTATCGTGATCTATATGAAATTTTGGACATGCAACATATGCTGGTCAATGATTTGCAGTGTATGAATTTTTCTTATTAAAATTGAATATGTCGCTAATTTATTTTTGTGAAATGCATCGATATTTATATCTGTCCTACAAGAAGTTGTTGAAATTATGTAAAAAAAGGCTATTGTACAAATGCAATTTGTCGATATCTCAGTAAATAAAAGTGCACGAAAGGTATTTTACTTATCATAAATGCTGTTTTTCTTTTCCCTTAATTCTATGCTTAATGTTTTTAATTTGTTTAAAATTCCAATCCATTATGCGGGCATTGACTTATGTGTTTTTTACCCATTGCTTTTCAAGTGACATGAAATGCTCTAAGAAATGTGGAAGAATATGAGAAATAAATCCATTTATGAATTCGTCTCATATTCATTTATCATACTTGCATGCTGCCTATATAGCTGAATTTTTTAATTAATAGGATGATTCTGCTCAAAAATATTATTGATAAAAAAGAATGCAGCCTTTTTCACCATAATTTTCTGATTCGTTTAATCTTTAGTACCAGATTTTCATATCATTTGCGTTATAAATTCTTATTGTTAACTGTAGAAATATTATTTGATGAAGTGAACTGCAATGTCCTGTAAACTTATCCTTAATGATTGATGGGAGGAGTAAAAGATGTATGTATTTATCTACGAACTTTTCTGATTAACGAAAAAAAGGAGTTCGGAGAAAGAATGCATGAAGGGGGTTAGCTTGTGGATAACATTCTAAATCAAAATTTTTAGATTTCAGCGTGGTAATCATATCAGTGCAATGTCTTTCGTTTCAGTTCGAAATATGTTCAGTGAAATGTTTGTTTTCTGTTTATTCAAGGAAAAAAAATTATTCATCTTACTGTTTCATACTTTTAACTAATTGTTTTGCATTATGTTTAATAAAATGTTGTTCGTTTCCTGTTTATTTTCGAAAATTAATTCGCTTATACTGCTTCATGCATTTAAAATATGTCGATATGAGAAGAGAGTAGAATGCTCTGCCTTCTTCTTATACAGACTAATTTATTGCAGCATCTGAACAACGCCAAATTATTCAGATGTATAAAGTATACAATGAGCAAAATACTGTGAGTGATGGATTTATTGCTTTGAGCATTTTGGCGAAAGTTATCAAGTTTTGTTAGTGGTTAGCTCTCCGAGATTTCCATTTAACTAGAAAGCAACCATAGATTGTCTAGGGCCACCTTATTTTTTCCTTTGCAAGCTGTTTGCGTATAAAATGAGTCTGAGGAACTAGCTTTGCAACAATTTCCTGGGACATTTCAGGTCAAGAACCATCTTACAGATGTCATTACTAGTTGTCAGTGTTGAGATGTCTTATTGCACAATGTCTGCGTGTAATAGACATTCTCGTCATGATTATTTACGTAAACTGGAAGATATGTTGTAAGTGGTTGAGAGATCTCTCTGTTTTATTCTGAAAGTGTGATGTGGAACGAAATGAGAGATGGGATTATTCACTTGATGCAACAAATGATTTTTCGAGAAGGACAGTTTCCAAATCGTTTCCGTGAAAGAGTTCACAATTGTCCACTTTTTCCATCGGACATGTCACTCGTTGTTATGGCGAAATAGAGAAATTTTAAATATTTCTTTTAGACTTGTGATTTACACGGCAATGGTCCTGCTAACGCTGATTGCGCGTGTATCTGATGGTCTTATTCTTGCGACTTCAATTGAGGGTAGCGATGAGGTTCGTTTGCTTAAAAGTTTGTTCTTAGTTGTTGGTGAAAAATGTTCTTAAAAGACAAATAATTTGAGATTCGCTTTGAAATGTCTTTCTTGGTCGTAGGTCATGATATCAGTAATATTAAGAATATGCATTGGAAATTATCAATTATGCTAAGAGTATCTCGCTAAAAATCCGAATGATTAAGGGACATAGAAGATGCGTTAATATTGGTATAAATATAAGGAAATGTCATTGAAAGGAAATTTCAAGATTAAAATTTATCCGTCACATAGTTTGCAACATACTTTTATTAAATATCTCTCTAAAGTTCTATTGAAGCAGCCAGTAGATAACAAACTGAAATATTTTCAAGTTGATAAGTTGAATATTGTTTTCAGCCGGATCATAATATGGTGAAATATACTAATCAGGCAAAAATGCTTTTTCGGAAATTGAATGACAACAGTCCAAATATACACACTCTTGAGAGTGGACCTTACTATTTTCAGTTAGTTTTTTTTTCTTCTCAAGATTCGGTATCTTGCAATAGGAATTTGACTATGTTTCCTGGTTTAACAATATTGAAGGAAACTGACGAAGTAATTTATCTTAAACTTGACAAAAAATCAAATTATTTTTACTTACAGCTATGTAATCAAAAGACCAGTGTGTTCATTATGTCTTTGTGATAAAAATTTCTCACGTAAATCCGCCTTTGCATATTTGGAAGATGTCACCGATGAATTTCTTGGTCAGAATGGTACGCGCATAGCATCTGTCACTAGACCATACCATTTCATTGAATTTGGTTCGTTTTTCTCATTTTCTTCTATATTCGGTGCACAGATGTCCAAATTTGCACATTTTCATCCATTAATTTTAAAATATAATCAAGATGTTTTGATTTAGCACTTTTGTTGATTTTTAATATGACTGATTGGATACGTGATTGACACGGTTGGATGCGGATTTTTTGAAAAGTTACTTTTTTAATAATTAATTTCTTTAGTAATTGATCTAACAATAACAAAATTGCTGTTATTTAAAATAAATAAATTATTCTTTTGCTCCTTACATGCATTTAATGTCATGTTGCAGATTATTATATACAGCAAGCAAAGAGAAAGTATGCAGGTAGAAATCGTCATGCAATATCTGCAGTTAGTAGTGAACTTCAAGACGTAACACGCATAATGGTTTCAAATATTGAGGATGTAATTCATCGTGGAGAAGCATTAAATAGTAGGTTTTTTATTATTGTTTATTTCGTTTACAGTAGTGTCAATAATTGAATGAACAGCAAGTGTTTTACTTGAATTATCATTTTAATTGCATCTAAATAATAGATGTTTATAACAATTTTTTGCACTTGAATAATTAAATTTAATTTTTTATTTGCTGAAATGAATAAATTAAACAATAATGCTGTAAGTAAAATTTGGTTTGGCATATCAAAAGTTTTGACCAAGTAAAATTTCTTGAATATCCAGTTTGATTGAATTGTGTGTCGAAAAATGCTGATATACTTTAAATAAATTTAATGTTTTTCAATAGTTTTGGAGACAAGGGCGAATGATTTATCGGATATCAGTAAGAAGTATCGCGAAGATGCGAGATTGCTTAATCGGAAAAGTACATTATTCAAAATAACCGCATTTGTTTGCTTGCTAGGTTTTTTTGGTTTTATTGCTCGTTATTTATTCTGGTAAATAGTCATGCCTTTTGTTATTTGTTCTTTTTATTAATGTTTTTGTTCATTCCCTTCTTTCTAATTTATTTTTCGCCCATATTTTTTTATTTTTCTTAGCAGAAATATTATTTGCACGAAGATAAAAACACTTTCTGCAAGCTTTCTCTTCTTAGTAATCAGGATAATAAAAAATTGATTTTAGAAATGAAATATACATTTTTAATGGATACGCACCTAAAATTTTTTTGAAGAAGCTCTGATTTTTGATGTTCGCTTACCAGAAAATCTTTTTCTTCCTAAATTCTTAATTCGTTCGAAAGAATAAATTTCAAGCTCTCATAAGAATATGAACCAAGATTATGAAATTGACGATTTTTCATCATTCGTCTTCGTAAATTTATTTGAAAACGAATTGATTTTGTTAAGAAGGTTGTTGCAAAAAATGCAGGTTTCCTGTCTGTTTATATCACGCTTTCTTTCACTTCTTGATATTTTGATAACGATCAATTTATGTGTTGTTTTTTGTTCACTTGTGATATAATAAACGGATAAAATCTGAAACATTATTCAGATCAATTTTATTTTGCAACTGATTAAAATGCTTATAAATAAATAAATATATATACATATATATATACAAATCCTGTTATAAAATACAAGCTTATTTTGGCGATATTTTACTGTGTCAGGAAATACGCAACTGAAACGATTTGAGAGTTTGTGCCGAATGATCATGAGAATTAGCATCATTAAATGGAATTTTAAGAAACTATTTAATTAGCTGCAAATTTTTAAAACGACAGCGATAAGATCCTATCAAGACGTTTAATCATTTGTAAATAATTTAAGTAAACGTTTTGGAATTGAGAGGTGGATATTCGATAAAAATTAAACATTTGTGGTTAAAAGACATTCCCTACTATTATTTTATTTTATGTGACATATTTGCGATATTGTAGAGATAATCATGTTAATTTACTCGTTATTTAGGAACGAAGTCTCCATGGTGATTTAGTCACATTTATTTTTGTTCGGCGTATTATTTTGCAGTGATCGATGAGTCGCACGTCCCATATTTATCGGTGTCGCTACCGGTTCCCTCACTATTTATTTTCGACCGGTTGTGCAGCACTTTCCACACAGAAGTCCCATACATCAATTTTGAACTGCGAAAGATTTCCTAACATAGCGTAAGGAATATTGAAAATACTGCTGATAAATACCAGTGCATGTTTACTTCCATGACAACACTTCGCTAAACTTATTTAATGTTGTGAAATTTCGCTTGCCTACCGGTTTGTTTTTAGTGCAATTTTGTAAATTCAGTGCTTCAAAAAATTTTCAGTAGTAATAGACGTATTATGAGCAGTGCTGATACGATGAAAACGTACGATTATCTGGTGATCGGTGGTGGCTCTGGAGGTATTGCGAGTGCCCGCCGAGCTGCTGAATTCAAAGTATCTGTGGGATTAATTGAAGGAAGACATCTCGGTGGTACATGCGTTAGTTTTAACTATTTCCAGAACTCGGAATATTTTTATATTAATTATTTAGGAAGAAGAAATTGTTTAATACCGTATTTCCCTTGAATTTTTTGTGACAATTTCCAGGTAAATAAAGGATGCGTACCGAAGAAAATTATGTATAATTGTTCCCGGCATGCAGAAGCAATCATCGATCATTCCGATTACGGTTTTGATGTTACATTGAATGGATTCAATTGGAAGTAGATTAATTTTCCATTCCTCTTGTTCATATAGCCATAAAAAAGTTGTTGCTTGCTCCAAAGAAAACAAATACTTGTCTTAACTAAGAAAATAGGGCAAATTGGATTTATCATCATATTGTGGATACCGCAACATCAAGATTTACAATGAATCAATTTGCAAGGAATTTCATAAAAGTGGTTAACACGTTGATTATTCATTATTTTGCAACTCCAATGATAGTGATTGATAAATAATGCATTAGATATTTGGAGGAAGCGATTGCTCGAAGCGCTTGATATTTTAATTTTGACCATCTGCTTGTGATCTAACTTACAAATTAAGACTGATTCATAAAAGTGATCTTAGATTGTTTTTCAATTGTTTAAGATAATTATTTTTTAACTTGTCGTTTCTAGAGCCATATAGATTATTCTTTACGATTTTCCTTTAGTGATTTCATTTAGAAAAATAAAGGACAGTCGCGATGCACATGTCAGGCGTTTGAATGGGATATATGAATCCAACTTATGCAAAGTTAGTTAATTTTTTCAATTTCTTTCCTCCCATCGAAAATGAAACATTTTTTGCATCAATTAATAAAGAACTTGTCGAAATAAAGCTGCATCATCTGGATTTTATCTTTCAATAATGCATTCTGCTGGATACCTTGCTTCACTAAAAATTTATCAGTGAACACCTTAATTTGTATTATTTCTTTAATTCTTAATGTTGAATCATTCTGTGTGCAATCATTTTTCTTCAATGTTTAAAGAATCACATGTAAATCTTATTTGGATATTTACACATACTTTAACAATAGCATGAATATAAAACTGGATGTTACACACAAGGTTTTATTATATATAAAAATTATAGAACGGTTCACAATGAATGGTATAGTTTCCACAACAAAGAAAAGCTGAGTTGAGTTGTTTGTGTCAGGTTTCATCAGGCAATATTTCATCATGTTTGTTGCAAACATTGTCAGTTGAAATCACTGCAAGTTTTACTTGCTGTTGCAATGATTTCAATTATTGTTTTGTTTAATTGTTCGTTTATTTTAGTCACAAGTCGACTTGATTCGAGGAAAAGCATCGTTTACCAAAGATGGTGTTATTGACGTTAACGGCAAAAAGTATTTCGGAAAGCATATATTGATAGCTGTTGGAGGGTAAGTACGAATTAAATATTTTTCTCGAAATATTTTATCTGGAAACTGTAATTCTGATGGAAATTATGAAAATTATTCTGGTGAGAAGTATTACCTAATTTCCTTATTGCGTGATTATAGATATCCAAAGCGGCCTAACGTGCCGGGAGCAGAGTATGGCATCAATAGTGATGGTTTCTTCCATCTTGATGTTTTACCCAAGTGAGTTTTTGAATTATTTTTCTCCATTTCCTTGTAAAGGCCAAAACTTATTTTTTGTTACATGTTATTACTATCATAATCAGTTTTGGATCTATGAAAATTTTATTCCAGACGTACGGTAGTAGTGGGAGGTGGTTATATAGCGATTGAATTATCATCGATGTTGTCGGCATTAGGATCTGATGTCCATTTGTTGATACGAAAACGAAGGGTTTTGTGGAACTTCGATCACACAATATCTGAATCTTTAACAGAATCCATTGATAGAGGGCCAACGAAACTTTATAAAAATACGGAAGTAAATTTTTTTTTATCATATTCGATTTATATTCTAAATAATATGCTTTTAATTAGTAAATTTGCTTTAAAAATTATTCATCTCACATTTTACAAAAGCTAGATTATACTACGAGATGTCTGATATATTTTACAACTATCTCAACTTCCGCTGGATGAGCTAATAGTGACTCTGATATGATCATATAGCCATAAAATCAGTTGAAAATAAGCGAATGAAACGGTTTTCTTCGTTGTACGATCATGTTTCATTCTTTTGTACGTTCATAATGAAATCAAATAGCTAACTTGAGTTCTTAATTTAAGAAGGTCTTCTGTTATCTAAGCGACCAATTTTTACTTCATTCATTAATTTAATATTAGCATTTCTTTGTTTACAATTGTGCTTCTTCAAGTTTTGAAAGATTTTCTGTCATATTATATCAGTGGTGCATTCATGAAACTCTTTATTTTTGTGTACCATTTCAGGTGAAATCAGTGATAAAGAAACCTAATGGATTACTTACCATTAACACAACAGATGATACCATTGATGAAGTAAATTGTTTGATCTGGGCGATCGGCCGCCTTCCTGAAACAAGTGATTTAAATCTAAATTATGTGGTTTGTAATTTTATTTTAAACTGAAGTTTCCGTTACTATCTAAAAGTAGAATCCTCAAAAATAAACAGGTTTTACAGGGTGTGAAAACTGATGAAATCGGCCATGTGATTGTGGACGAATATCAGAACACATCGACTAAAAATATTTATGCAGTAGGAGATTGCTGTGGAAAAGCATTATTGACACCAGGTTTTTTGTTGAATCAGTTTTTAACCTAGTGAACATGACTTGAAAAGTGATGTATGTACTTATTTGGATCTTGTTTAATATTTTATTATACTGTAGTAAGCGTTCCAGTTTTAAAAAATTTTCTGCTACAATTCAAAAATACTACAGCTCATGATTTGAAAAGTTCAAAGGATTATATACAATTAATTTTGGAAAAATACATCATTTGAAAAATAAATACTCTTTTATTTCGCCAAATTTGTACAAGTTAACAATTTTAATGAAGTTTTCAGTTGCGATTGCTGCTGGACGATGTCTCGCCCAGAGATTGTTCAATAACGAAATAAACAATCGTCTGGATTACGAAAATATCCCGACTGTTGTGTTTAGCCATCCACCATTAGGAACCGTTGGGCTTACAGAGGGTAAGAATGTTGTTATTTCTTCAATCTTTGAAGCAAAAAAACTGCCACAGCTAAATTTCTATAGCTTTCTTCCGTTTTATTTTTTTTTTTCATCAAATTTTTATCAGTTTGTATGGTTTTGATTTTAGCGGAAGCTGTCAAACAATATGGGAAAAACAGTCTTACAATTTATAAAACGAAGTTTAATTCTCTGTATCATGCCGTTACGCAGCACAAAGAACCAACGATAATGAAACTAATCTGTGCTGGTAAAAATGAACAGGTAAATATAAAAGTATTTTCGGCGTAGTGACGGGATGCTTCTAGAAATCTTAATTTCGAAATGAAATTTCAAAAAATTCATTCATATAAATACTATTTATAGGTTGTCGGTTTGCACATGCTTGGTGAGGGTTGTGACGAGATGCTGCAAGGTTTTGCTGTTGCCGTTAAGGTGAGTTATATTTCAAATTGGTGATAATTGCGAAGTATGTAACAAATCCCTTATTTATTCTGGAAAATGATAATTTATTCTGCAAGTTCACCATATAAAAGAATTAAATTGAGATTTAAAGGATTTTTATTAAGATGGGTGCGACGAAGAAGGATTTCGACAATACAGTTGCTATTCATCCAACAGGTGCCGAGGAATTAGTTACAATGCGTAATGGTACAAAACCTGAAATAGCATAAGCATGAGTTTATGATGATTTCATTAACACAAGGAACTTTAAACGAATGCCCAGATTCATCAAAAACCTATGAATTGTTTGTGTTATCGGAAAGACATCTTGCTTTTTACAAATTCTCTTCCTCTCTATTCTTCTCATTGAGATTTCACCATCTTTATTGAATTTTGCTGACAAACAAATTGTAAACATTTTTAGAATTAGTTTGTTCAGTGTAATTATCAATTTATTAGTAATGGAAATTCAATTATTTCCTGTAGAAGCTAAAAGCATACATGAAATCAGAAAATCTGTTTATTTTGAATTTGATAAGAAACATTTATTTTAAATTTTTTTATGAATGACCTGTGCTAAAGTGTAACCAGTTTCTCCGCAGTGTAATGGAAGACTGACAACGATAAGACGTGACACGGTAACTGATAAATAGTGGATTATTTCAGAATATCAAATATGGTATTGGGCAGCTTTTATGCTTTTTACTTACTTTGATGAAAAAAAATGTGGAAATAATCTGGAAAGGTTAATTATGTCTACGATTTCATGCAATGTTGATTAAACTTCGGCATTTCACAGCTTGTTGGTGGGATTTCAACAGATAATTTGCACATTGTGGAAGACATATATTGGGACTACTCATACTTTAATAGTTGAGGAGTATCACTGAAGTGTTGTTTAAAGGCTCACCAAAACCATTATTTAAAAGTCCTTATTCTTTTAAAGATTATTATTTAAAAGGCCTCATTTTTCGACCATAATAGAAGAATTAACAGGCTTATCTTAAAAGGCATACTAATTAGAATTCTTGTTACTTGCATTTTAATAATAAAGATTTGGGTTGAAGTAAAATTCAAATCAGTAAACAGCTGATAAATTTAGACACATACTCTTCGGTCGAAGATGATATCATGCCATTTAAAACTTACTTCTTCGTTTCTTAGATCCTAATATCTTTGATTCGTGTATTAATCACTCTCTATGCCAATAAATCATTAGCATATGAATCCAGTTATTTATTATTGGGTAAATGAAATTCAGTATGTTATATTTCTTGTTTTGGTTCTCTTAAAAAAAAAAAAAATCGTTCGAAAATTACTGCTGTTGCTGGATTTCAAAGAAACCACAGTTCACAAGTATTCTAAAATTATTGAAATACTGAAATTTCTACCAGCCGTATTGATAACTGTTTGATAAAGGTGGAAATGTAAAATATTAGAAACTATCATTTAGCAGAATAGCTAAACCAAAAAATAATAATCTAAACGAAGCTAGAATGAATTTGGAATATTTTCTTTATTTTCGACGCTTAAATTTGACACCAACAATTTGCCTACTATTATCCTGAGATTTAAACATCGTCGTTTACCTAAATCACCATTTATACTACATTACATACATAGGATGCCATTCAACAGATATTTTAACAAAAAACATTCATAATAAAAAAAATGTCAAGCGTTTACTTGACCTGATTTTCCGCAATTGCTTGTTGACCGTCACGGATACAAAAAATACATGAAAGCATGAAAATTTTGAGTAAATCTAGTATATCTTAGACAAATCTTCAGGCAACAATCAAGACAATTATGGCAAAAGCGAATAAATTTACAAAATATTCATAAAAAAAGCTATGCGCCTATATCATTAACACTCTAACCATGTATTAAGAAATTCAGTAATAGTATCGGTATCCCATTTTTCGATATTCATGATCTTTTGCACCTCTCCTTGCGCATCTAACAACTTAATTGTCGGCAATGTTCCTCGAACGTGGTGAACTTTCACACAAGCTCCCCATTTCTTTACCATACTGGACTTGACAAATGCTAAAATACTTTCAATGTTTGACTATATATCAAGCATTTCAATGAACACAATGATTTCAATCACCTCGTGAGCTATGTTCTAATATAATGAATATTATTACGCTACGAAGCATCGCTCAAAAAGTGTAATCGTTCGAGTTATTCAATTAATTGCGCAAAACTGATCAACCTTCTGCCTGAGGAAACCGTGCTAAGTTGCATTCACAAATTTCGATGTGAGCCATTGGATATTTCTGAAATAACTCAAGCTTAATCAACATTACGATTAAGTACATCACTAAGTCGATTTATCCTATCCTTTTGTTAATAAAAAAAAGAATTTCTAGCTTTCAATTGATGAGTTTCTACAAAAAAGAGAATTTATTATAGAGTTAATCAAATGAAATTCTCGTACTTTCTGTTCCGTTTCCGCATAATCTTTCCTGCAACATGAATTACAGTCAGCAACAAGTCTATCTAGATAAAATTGTGGCAGGTCTGCACAACTTGAACACTGCAATGACTCGCTGTTGAATCCACGTTCCTGACAGATTTGGTGATCTAATTCACCGTGAGCAAATACGAATCGAACTATCAAAATCTGTAATTAATTGTTTACTCCAGACATGCGTAAAAATGGAGAAGAAAAGCTTGGTCTTCTTACAGTCTACAATTTACACTAGTAATTTTCAAAAATCCAGAAGTTTTTTTAACTCATACAAAAAAAAAAAATCAATTAGCATGAAACGAATTATTTATAATATGAACGCGAATGGATAACAATTAATAAATAATATCAAAAGCACAACTATATAGTCTCTTTTCTCAGCATGTTATAGTGAATATATTCACAAAATTAGAAAATTTCTTGCTTACCCAGTACCTATAATCACAGACGGCACACAATAGAATCATAATTTCGTATCATAATCTTAGACAGTCAGGACTGATAAAATGATTTAAATACATGATCTCCAATGGCTGATATCATGATTCTCTGAGAATACTATCCATCTCCTATGATGATTATACTGATCAATTCCAACAATTATTCGAAACAGTTTTGACTGCATAAAAGTCCATATAAGAGGGCTTACCAAGAAAAACTGTAACTGATGCATAAAATGACCGGAGAGAGCACCCGAATAATTCATCACAGTTCATTCACTATCTTAGCTGAAAAAGCAATCAAACCAAAGCAACTGCTATTTTATCTGTAATTTAATAGTGAATGTTTTGTTGTGGACTAACAAGATGACCGGAGTTTTCAAAGTATAACCAGTGGTGAAGTTTATCCAAGTTATTCTGTTTCATAGAGTGACAATCCACCACTTCTTCATCATTCAAGCTTTACCTTCTATGATAACCAATAATACGTCAACAACCCCCGTCCCGAATAATCCCCCGCATTCCACGAATGCCATGAATCCCGCCCTTGTGAAATACCGTGGTATGCCGCATCATACCATTGCTACTATGCAAATCTCCCGTCTCAAAAGGATGGAGTTTGAGGAAAGTAATAGTAGCTGAGAGAAATATAAGCTGGGCGCAGTTGTCCTTGTTGTTGTCAACTGCTTATAATAAAACATTCGGTGCTCTTCTGCTTTCTGTTTATTAACTTGAATATCCATTTCGGCTTCAAAATGTCCTGTAATTTATCGATCAGAAGTCTTCCACTTCTAATATTCCTCCATGAAAAAATCTTGATCCAACCGCAACAAGTGCTGAATTAGTTGATCTCGGGACTTCTGAAGAAGAATTCTCGTTGCACTCAGTAATGATAATGTTTTTCCTCCCTCATTTCATACAAGCAAAGAAGTAGTTCGGTATTTTTGCTCTAAAGATCTATTTCAGATGGAAAGAAAAAGTGCTGGATAAACTGTCTGTATGCAAATAACTATCAGTGCTGATAGTTTCACAAATTATCAGTGTCCTGGAACGCTGAATACAGGATATGATCCAGATTTTACTGGACCCTTAAACATCGCTTTGCAATTTTTGCTTCAAAGTGAAAAAGAAGATCATGAAGATTTAGTCTAATGTAGCGGAAGAGTGAATTGGGTCAACGATTTCAATGCCATTTTACAACTCGCAGATTATTTATTTCAAATGTTTATATGTGGATTTCAGTCTTCAAAGGACAGTCGAAAAGGGAGGAGGACAATTTCAATATTGCCAAATTGATTTTCGTTCCAATTATTCGTCGTCCATGACAATAACATAATTGAGCTTCCCTCATTGTTGATCTCAACATTGTATACCAAACTAAATTAGTACAGATTAAATTACGTGAAACTACGTCTTTGCTTTTGCGGAGCAGTGCATTAAGCCGAATCATCCTTACAACAATCACAAATATCCGAAGAAGTCGTAGAGAAGATCGACGGTTCTTTTTCTTCCGACCTGAAAACTTGCAGATACCTGCTACCTAAATAACAGAGAAAACTAGTCCTGCATGAAATTTGCATTCTTAATAATTTCGAACAATTTAATCGACATTATTTTCTTTTCATTAATGACCAGTTAATTAAACTTCAAAATTGATATCGGCTGTGATCTTGCAATCATATTCTGCTCATTTTCCGAAGCAGCAGCCATTTGACAGATATTTTTATCAAACTTGTTTACTTGCAAATTTAATTTAATTCATTTAGTAATTCAGCTTATTTTGGCTCATGCTGTTATCCAATTCCAGTCATAACACCTTAATAGAGAATCGATTATATTAGCCTCATCAATCGATGTTCAATGGATTTCAGGATAAGTTTTCGGACATATTGGATATATACTCCATACATGCCTTAAATGTTTGTAAATGTGGGAAAGATCATTCGCATTTATTTCTCTGACACTTGCAAGAAGCTTAATTCTTGCAAAAAAAGTTTTCTAAATAACTTGTCATCCCATCCAGCCATTTAATTTGTTTCTATTCGAAGTGTCCATTTTCTTATGTTCTCTTCCTGCGACAGATACTAAAAGTCGGCATAGTCATGGAAGTAGAGCTCATTTCGAAGTTATCTATTCATCGTTCGGAACCAGTCTCGGAATCGGCACATTGAGCGATAGTCCGACTGGTTTTGTTGGTATAAAATTATTCTACATTGATTAAGTTGCATAATTCTCGATGTAAACAGCATTGGAACAAAATACTTTTCGTGCTTACTCGAAATTCTTTACTGTAGGAATATCCCATATACTAACTTATTTTTGCACTGTTGCACTGCTAGCAGGACTCACGCATTCTAAGATTATTGGGAACACAGAAAATAATGGCAAATAAGTTATGAAAAATAGACCAAAAAACTGTGACCTATTTTAAACAGAGTAGAATGGTATTTTTACCTCATTTCACTTGGACTGCATGTTCAGTAATTCGTGGCAAGATGTTATCAATGGAAAATTAGAATCTTTAAGAAGTTGGGCTATTATTTCTTATTTTATTGAAATATTGTTTCTAAATAACTGAAGAAGATCATAATATGCTTTTTATTTCAATTACATTCCACAAATTCCCCCTTATTTGATTAAATATATCTTTTTCAAAATTATGACAAGTATATTCCTCCCTTCCCAAAGGCAGCATTCTGCTGCATGAGCGCTTTAATATGAAACATCATTTTTTCTGATTTTTTGCTACCACTTGGAAAATATTATGATTAACATTGATGTTTAACTGGTTCTTATAGTTTTTCTAGAGTGAAAAAAGTTGCCAAATACGATGTATCGATTTTTTAAGATATGAAATTGCATAACACCCCAAACATAAAAAACAGTTGAAGTAATAAAAGTTTTGAGTATTGAAATATCAATATGACATCTGAGCGGCAGCAGGGACAAATAAAATCATCAAATTGAATATTTATGATTTTTAAAATGATTTCGATTTTATTCCTTGTCCTTTGGTTGTTTTTCCATTTTTCCATTTTTTTTTTTATCTGATAAAAGGCAGTAAAGATATCCTTCTCGGCTAGAAATGAGAGAGAAAATGGTTTTGAGTAATATTTGAATCATTATTTTAGCTTTGCACAGTTTGTGAAATGTCCTTATGGCAACTACTAAAAGCATCAAATTCTAGTTTTTTTTTTTTTGTTATGTATGCGTAAATGTATTTCTGTCCTGATAATAATCTGTGACAAAAAAGGTAACACTAAATCGTCATCTTCAGAATATCATCTCTCATCTCTTTGCTCCAGATCATGCGCTTCCATTGACATCACTGTTGTAAAATTATCACGTTGAGAAAGTTTTTGTAAATTTTTTTTTTGATATTTTTCCTCACTCATAGTAAACAGTGAGACAATATAGCGATTCCTGGCCTGAATTATGACATTTATCGAGTTTTCTCGATAAATGTCATAATGATTCCTTAATAAATGTCATTCCCGTTTTTTTTTTTTTTTTTTTTTTGTAATTTGTTTTGAACAAAAATAATTGAATTAAATCGAATAAATACTGTAAAAGGTTATGAATATATCATCTGCATAGTTGACCAATATTTCCGGCTGCCTTTCAGAATCCACTTTTTGAATCCCAAATGTTAGGAGATTACTTATTTATTTGTTATTAAAAAAATTAATTTAAGAACCAATGCTTGTTTCTTTATGTGCTCCTCGTGGACTTATTTATACATTCGTCTTTGGCTCTTTTCCACTTTTACTTTTAAATAATTTGAAAATACATCTCTTCGCGTAAGATGATATTGCTGAAATGAATGTTTACGTTTATTTTTTCTCATTTCGCACCAATTACCAAAAATTAAATTTTCCTAGCAAATTCAAATTCATTTCAGTATCTATGACAGAAACAATGAAGACGAATCAGAATATTAGTGAGTTGTATTTTTTCGAATTTTCTTGAAATGATTATACTTTCAATCGCAATAAATTGAATTGACACTAATTAGAAGTATGATATTGTAGAAGTGCTCGTTACCGGAGCATCAGGCTTTATTGGCATACACTGTGTTCAGCAACTTCTTAAAGAAAATTATACTGTACGTGGTACCATACGTGACCTAAATAATCACGTTAAAGTTGAACCATTGAAACAGCTGGAAGGAGCTGCTGAACGTTTGGAATTGGTCGAAGCGGATCTGGAGAGTGATCAGGGATGGTCCCAGTTTGTTTTGTCTTCATTTTTTGTGTTATCTTTTTTTTTTTTTACCATTTATTGCAAGGATTTCTTCCTCTTATTAATAACAATCCTTTTTTTTTTCCTTTTTCTTTCGAAACGCAAAACTGGAAATTTTCGACCTATTCCTGCCCTCAAGAATCTGTTTTCAAATGATTCCTCAAATCATCATTTCCAAATTCAATTTAGTGATCATTCATCCAAATAAAAATGTAAGTGTTCGTTGTTGCTTTCGATACAACATTGCAAGTTCTTCACTGATTGCTTTAAAATTTTGAAACAACATTGCATTCGAATAGACACGTGTTTTTATATGAATTTGTATAGAAGAATTTTCGGACACTTGAGATTTTGAACTAACGAACATTTACATTTTTATTTTTTATAGATTAGCTATGTCCAGCCACGCTTAATGTGGCCAGGTTCAGCTAGTTTTCTATAATTTTTTTAATCTTTTCAGAGCTACAACTGATTGTACTTATGTACTACATGTTGCGAGTCCTTTTCCGATCGTCACTGATGAATCAGTCATTTCAACTGCAGTGGATGGTACTTTGCGAGTATTACGAGCTGTTGCAAAGTCATCCGTTAAAAAAGTTGTCCTTACCAGTTCCTGCTGTGCAATCAATGGTAGAAATCTTCGAAATCTACTGTTTTTATTGACTGTGAAAATAATGCAAAGACAAAAGGAGCAGCCCAAATTAAGGAGCCATTGGAATTTTATTTCATACGAAATGTCTGAAGTTTTTAGAATAAGCGATAACATCTAAATTCGATTTCAATTGATTTTGCTATCTAAGCTTTATTGGAATTGATAAGACTAAGAATTACTTTCTTTTTTACACCACTCAATAGCAAAAAATGAAAATAATGCGATAATGGAGAACTTGATCCGATTCTATTTGGCATTCAGTAGTGATAATGATCGAGATTTTTCACACTGCAGAAGGTCACGAAGATATGACCCGAACGTTCGATGAAAATGACTGGAGTAATATCGATTCGACAAATATAAATAATTATATAAAGAGTAAAACACTTGCCGAAAAAGCTGCATGGGATTTCGTCGATAAAGAAGGTTGTTAGCTTGCAAGGATTGCTTTAAATTTTATTACACTTGAAATGCATTCATTTACAAAGTTCATTCGGAAATCCCGTTGAATTACAAAGTTCATTCGGAAATCCTGCTGGCATCAATACCATCTACACATCGAAACAATCATGGAATAAATGAATTGATGAAGAACTAAAATTTCTTTTTGTAATACAAAAAAAGTTTCAAATTTCTTCAAAACAAAATTTAATACTCGAAATCATCCATTCACTTTTTAACTTTCAGACGTTAAATTCAAGCTGACAGTAATCAATCCGGCACTTGTTGTTGGACCTCTTCTTCATAATGAACGAGGAACGAGTATCGATGTAAATATTTTTTTCTTTTTTTTTTTAAAGTTAAAATGAACTGAAAAAAAAAATTTCTCATTTTGTCGAGTTTATTCTGGCATGTTCTATTAATACATCACATTTGAATTTACACTTGATATCGTTGTTCCTTCAAAATTAATTAATATAAATTGAATCATTTTTTAGGTAATACGTCGATTCTTAAACAATGAAGTGCCTGCAGTGCCAGTGGTTCAATTTGGTTTAGTAGACGTACGTGATGTAGCTAAAGCACACATTCGTGCTATGCGAGAACCTCGTAGCGATGGATTGCGAATTCTAATGAGTTACCAGCCAAGTTTCTGGTTTATGGATATTGCTAATGTTCTCCGCGATGAATTCTCATCGCAAGGTTAAACAGAAATTATTTATCGTCAGTGTCCATATTGGTTAAGATCGTCCAGTCAACTGATGATATTCTTAATTCCAGGTTATATTTTCCCAAGATTTACGGTACCGTATCCGATAATATGGTTTTATTCATTGTTTAGTAAAGAAACAAAAGAGCAAGTGCTTACACGTTATGGTAATGAGGTGCATTTCGACAATTCCCTCGTAAGTTATTAGTTTTTGCTACGTTTCGCTTAGCCAGTCAGCTAAAAAGACATGTTTCTAATGTTGAGGGGAAAATCTGATAATTTTAATTTGGTTTGTAGTCTGTTACTTATATAGATGAAAACAAACGCCTATTCTAATGTAACGTTGTATGAAAATTTTAAATCAATTGGTAAGAATTTGCAACGCTGTATCAAAAGTAACAACATGCCAGTTTGCAGAAAATAGGCGTGGCCAATAGATTCAGTGGGCCCACTTACTTTTACTTGTCAAAATACTTGTCAAAAGTGTGACAGGTAAAAAAAGAAAAAGTAGATATATCTAAATAAAAACACACGCCTATTCGAATCCATTATGTATCAAAATTTCAAATCAGACGGTGAAGAATCTGAAACATTGTGTAAAAGTGAACAACGAAAATTTACATTTTTATTTATACAGATTTAATACTTTTATTCTCGCTCTAATGTTAACCTAAAAGTGACTTCTAAATATGACTTATTTCAGGCGAAAGATATTCTCGGAATAGAATTTATAAATCCTAAAGAATCGATTGTTGCTATGGCATATGATATCATTGAACGTGGTATGGCACCAAAACGGAAAAATTACCGTAGGCCATCTGTAAAAACTTCTTAAAGAGTATGATACAATAAAATCAAAACATCACTCAAACAATGTTTTCTGAAATCCAATAATATTACTCTAATATTCCATTCATCTATTTCATTTTGAATTCAATTTGAAGTCGATAGCTCATTTAATTAGAAGGAAAATTTTTTAATTCAGTTTTATGAATTTCTAAACAAACAATTTGCCTTTTATTGGCAAAATTCCTGATTAAATATGTATTCCATTAGCATTGTCCTGCATATCCTACTCTATCTGGGATAAAATCAGTGAAGTTCTTATATATTCAAGTGTTGTAAATTTCATACTCGTTTTTTCTTGAATGCTATCCAGAATAAATCTATGACCATATGTGCTTCAGTTCACCTTGACCTTGAGTTTGCAGCTTTCTCTTCTTTCCCAACAATGTGAACTTCAGAATGATCTAGCATTCGGGAAAAAAGAATTCCGAGCAAAAAAGAAATTGAAAATTTGTAAACATTAACTTATTGAAAACTTTTGAGGATACTTGTTCATCTTCGTAAACCTGATACCGATTGGATTCAAACAAAGTTATAGAACAAATCGACCTATCATTTTGAATAAGTCTAAAACTATACGAACTAATATTTTTTATAATTAATGAATTAGAAAAAGTTATGTCATAAACTTTACTTTTGATAGTTTAGTATCGCTCATGCACGAAAACACCTCAAAATAAGGATACAACTGAAAGGAAAAATTGCAACCAACAAGAGCATGAATAGAGTACAATTCATTTCGAACAATTACAACTGAATTTGGAAAAAAAAAAAACATTTTAACACGGTTTGGGGGAAAACAAATGGATAAATGGAAAACAGCAAAAAAATTAGACGCAAAGAAAAGAACGTTATAGGAACAACATTAAAAGTATGTAGTAGATAAATTAATTAAAATGAGACAACACCTAACAATACGCAGAAAAAAATGTAACTTCCAAATAAACACGAAAAAATAATTAAAAAAATTGTCGAAAAAATAACCAAAAGAAATATTGCGTAAACCCTTAAATGTTGTTTAAGAAGGCTATCATTAAGACAGATTTATGTAAATAATGTGGTGGAAGCAATTAGCTAGTTTCTTATGGAGTGTGCAAAACCTGACGGGAAAAAGTGCGGAAAGAATTTGCGATGATAAAAAAAAAAGAAATTTAAAGAGAGCAGATAAAAAATGGATGGGTGAAAAAGGGATCTGCAATTGAGATGAATTATTAGAAAAAATATAATAATAAATTGAACAAAATCCTGATGTCTTCGAGAAGTGAACAACACAGTGCCGCCATACGTATGAAATTAACGAAACAAGCCAACCAACGGAAAGCTTAAATCAGACACAAACATACACACATTATGTCCCATCATATAACAGGCGTTCATATTTTCCAAAAAAAAAATCTTGCACTATTAAATAATAATCAATAAATGATTGAAGACAAATTTATACGTAAAAAAAGAAACAAAAAAAGCATTGAGGGAGGGAAAACAGAGCAAATGACGCAGCACCCGTATAGCCTTGAAAAGTGGATTTTTGATCATAATTGCGACATCGTCATATATCATATCAGTAGCATGTTGCATGCCTATAACACACATACATAATTTTACCAGAACAGGTCAATCGTCAAAGAGAAAAAATTCACATTTCCTTTTAACAGGGATAAGCTACATGAGATATTTGTGGAAAAGATGCCTCAGAAAAACTGACTAATAACAAAACAATCAGCGAAAACAAAGTACGTCTGAAATCATAATTCTATATCATCATAGTATTATCATCATTTTCATTATCATCTGTAACAGTCATCAATTGTAACAAACGACCAGAACATAAAAGCAAAATGAATGCATGCACGGGATACCAGAAGGTAACAGCAATGAACAACGCAGTTTCAAAACAATCAATATACCAGTGATAACATTATTATCGTCACAAATCCAACATCTATACGGGCAGTGAGAAGACTTATAAATTCATGACTGCAAAATTAAATTAAAATAATTCAACTATCATCAAATTATAACAATGTGCTGGAAATGCATTTGTAGAAAACAAGCAATTTTAATTTCGTAAGTAAAATAAAAAATTATCATGTAAAAACCACCAAACATTACAGAAGAAAAAACATTGGGAGGCGAAAAAAAAAAAAGAAAAAAAAAAACAATTTCAACAACGCATTTTTCGAGAATGATTGGATACAAAGCAGTATAGCAACAGTATTTAAAAAAAAAAAAGCACAGGGAGATCTCCTGAATATTCAAAACATATTTCTTCAGC
>KZ269998.1:426986-460694 GCA_002249935.1 Onchocerca flexuosa | reverse complement strand
TGAAAGTCAAGCCTACGGAGGATGGTCCGGAACCTGAAGCAGATGCAACTTTTTCGCTGCCAAAAGCTAAAAAGCCAGCGACAGAATCTAAGAAACCAGATGCCAAACCTCAGAAAAAATCAAAAGAACCTGATGATGAGGAAATTGAGCCGGAATTGGTCTCAGTTCCTACACCAAAAAAACCTAATCTTAAACTGAAAGATCCGGAAGGCACAAAACCGAAGGCGAAAACACCATTGAAAGTCAAGCCTACGGAGGATGGTCCGGAACCTGAAGCAGATGTAACTCTTCCTGCGCCAAAAGCTAAAAAGAAGCCAGAATCCAAGAAACCCAAAGTTAAATTAACGGAAGATGGTCCTGATCCAGAAACTGATGCTACATTAGCTCTACCGAGGAAAAAACCGGAAGATAAGGAACAGGATGAACCAGAGGAACCGGATGAGAATTCCGAAATAAGCTCCACTGTTCCAGAATCACCCACCGACAACAAGGCTAGTGTTTATTTTCAACTAATTCTAAAAGTAATGGTAAAATTATTGATTATCAGACCATGTTTTTCATTCATTCTGTTGAATTTCGATTTCTTTCTATTCCATTTGTTAATGCTAACTTGAGTGGAAAACTGCGTTAGGAATTAATTCGAGCATTTGCTAGATTATCAAATAATTTTGCAGCCTGAAGACAAAGAAAATGTACCGCGGAAGAAGAGGCCGAGGCAAAGGAAGGTCAGTTCCGAAATTCGCATTATTCATTTTCAACCAGTTCTTTGTCCGTCTTGTTTCGCCGCTTTTGTCCCTTTGATCTCTTCCATATTTCAATTAAATTCGAATTTTCCGTCAATTTTTGGCAATTTCCCGTCAATTTTTTTGCCAAACATATTTGTCCATGTGATATCCCAACTTCCATATACCAATTTTTTTCAAAATTTTCCGAAGAGTTGAAAGAGAGAGAACGAGGAGGTGAAAATTTTCAATTTCTCGTTCTCTCTTTTCTTCATAAACTCACTATTTTCTGTTTTCACTCTCCACATGCATAGAATGATGAATTTTACAGAAGAAATCGAAGCCACAATGGATTCCACCGCCCCGACCACCACCAGAACCATATATAATGCCACCAGAAGAAAAGAAGCTGGTTGATATTCTAAAAGAAGAAAAAATTCCACCGACAAAACGATATGCTAGAAAACCGCAACATTTGTAAGTATTTATCGTTTTTTGAAATTTGTTGAACTCAATTTTTCTTTTTTTTTAACTCAGTTTTTTTCTTTTTTTTTTCTATTTTTAATCTCAACACGATATACAACAGCTCCCCCCAACTTCAACATAACTCCAGCCAAAATCATACTAGCATCACTAATTGACATTCAGAGTTTGCAAAATATTTTTTTTTAAATCCCGACTATGTTTGATTTATAAAATTATTGCATTTAAGAGATGTTTTTATCCCGTTCGAAATACCTTGGGAGAACTTACCCGCACTGCAAACACAAGAAGGTATGGGATCATTTGGACATACTCGAGGTGCGAGCATCAAAGTTGATCAAGGTTCCAAGGATCTAGTACAGGTATGTTCTCAGTAATATCCGTTTAAGGAATTTAATTTGTATGGTATTTGCTCATTTAATTGAAGGCTTTCTTTCCTTTTCCTTGCTGAAATCCCGTGTATAACGTCATGGCGATATATACAGATCAGATATGATTAAATGATAAAAATCAATTTAAAATTAATGTATATATTTAACTTTGCCTCATTTATTTATGTTTCTCTATTCTAAAAAAAACTATTCAATATTTTCGTTTATAGGAGAAATAATGATTTATAGGAAAAATTATGAAACTTAAGACTGATCATTTTTCTGTTTCAGGGCGATCTTCACTCCGAAACAGTCATCCCCCTCTTTTCACAAGCAGTTGGCGATAATCGATCGGGTATGTTACCTTTCGGATCCTACCGAAGGAACATATCAGATGTTATTGATCATCATAAATTTGATGAGTCTAAGGTATATTAAAATATTTTTAAAAATTTTTCATTTTTATTGAAATGTGAAAAATCAATCAAATTTAAGATTGTTTATAGTGATGAATTTTATCATTCACATATAGGCTTTTCACCGAATTACAAATAGAATTATTTTAGACGTTTGAAATTGTTGATATAACTTTTCGACTTGGAAATTGAGCCCACTGTTTTAGCTCAAAGAAAGCAATCGTTTAATTCCAAAGTTGATGCAAGGTGCAATACAGCCACAAAATGCAGAAACTCTGTTTGGGCAGATTCGCAATCAGATAAGTTTTTTCCACAAAGCTGTTTCTAATAAAAGCAATACCACCATATTCAATATTCGTTCTTCTGAATCAACTTTTGAAAATGCTTCTTACAAAATAATCATCTTTGATGGATAAATATGTATAGAGATTTAAAATTTCTTTGGAAATTACTGGATAAAATGAACTTTTGATGATGTTAATTGCGATAGTAAAGATAATAATTGTTGCGTACTTTCTGGAAACAAATAAAATATCAATTAAAATTGCTATGAAATTTTAGACACCGAATGTGAAGTATTTGGATTATATGTCGCCGAGTTGTGATCCAGGATCCCATGGTTTCATTAGTCGGCAATTCGCACCGACATCTACTGAAAAAGCTGGCAGTACCATCATGGACAGACGACGAAATGTCATAGCTAATGCACAGGTTCTAAAATTATGCGTATATTATGCGTTTCGCAAATTTTTAAGCTAAATGTAATAGGGTTAAGGTTCATGGAGTTAAGGTTCATGGTTAAAGTTGCTTAATGAAAAGATGAATATTCATCACAAACATTTGTACATTTCCAATGTGTTTAATTGACGAAATGTAGTTGATGAATTATCCATTGTTTTAACATATTTTATATACTTTCAAAAGTTGGAAAAGTTAGAATTTCGTTAAGCTAAATTGGTTACACCTAAGTGTTAGTAATTATTAGGATAATAACTGCTAAATAATTCATTTCCCAATGTATTATATCCAATAAAAGTGTTATACTTTATAGGGAATTGAATTTAATACCAAAGAGCGATGATAGAAAGCAATTAAAATAAGTTATTAAACAGTAGAGATTTATTAAATATAAAAGGAAATAAAAGAATTCAAGTAATTTATATAACTATGTAGTTTACATTGGAAAATCCAAATTCACTTTTGAGTTAAATAATGGTGATCAAATTTAACTTGAATTTATTTCTCTTAAAATTAGAATTTAAAATTTGTTTACAAAGAAGTTTCTAGGGCACTGGAAATGATATTGGGGTGTTTGACCGTGCCTCTGAATCAATTATGCCACTTCTTTTCAATGTTCAAGATATTTATCTCAAAAGTGGTACTGATTTCGGTGCTTTCCGACCACTAATTAGCGAATCAGAAGGTGGTTATCGGATGACTTTGGATGATGAGATGAAATGCAAACTTATTGTCCCGTATCAGGTTGACATTTCTTTGATCATTTAAAAATATTTTCAATAACATTTAAAACCATTTCAATTTCTAGTAATCAAATTTGACGATGTAAAAAAAAAAAGTTAAAGTGCACAAGACTTTACAAAATAAAAGCGCATTTAAAATGCGTCATCGTCTTCTCCTCTCATTTTTTCTCCCTTTTTCCTCTTTTGTTCCTTTTGATTCTTCCTCATCCTTGAATTTCATGAGGACTTTTTTTTTTCTTTCGCTGAATAAGAAGGCGGACTGGACAATATGCTCAAATATGCTGAATATGTTGGATTTCCCTTTTAGGACTCAGATTCAAAAGCGATGTATATTTAATTTTCAGACGTCGCCGTCACTTGCGACATGAATGAGAACACGATTTCGAGAACACGATTTTTGTAAATTCTTCCCGGGTTTATTTAAGAAGTCGTCAGCGAGTTGAAACTGCTCACGCTACTATTTATTCGTCCGTAGTGTCTTTCCTGATGTTTTAATTTTGTTATAAGGAGTATCAATAAATGATTCAAATATTTTGAACAAGCAGTTCGTTTGGTTATGTCAGCATTGCTGGTGTGACTCAGTTACTAAGATAAATGTGAAGTGGTTGTGAGAGGAAATCGAGCGGACAGAGTTGCCGCCTTCTGAAAATAATTTATAAACTGTTGCAAAAGGATTTTCTTAAGTGCCGATTTCTTTCCATATATATAATACCTTTGTTTCTTAAAAATCAACTGAATCATTCAACACTTTCTTCAAAAACTTAATTAGTTACGCTCCAGAAAGGTGTAGAATCCAATAGAACGGTCTTACAAGGGAGTTAGAATCTTTGAGCTGAAAAACTTTACGGTCAGAGGATTTCATTATTCTGACGCAGGTAAACTATAATACTGGACATACTTTTTCTCTTAATGTAAAACTAAATATATCTACATTTCCGGAAAAGTCCGAAGAAACTATAAAATTCAACCACGAGAAAAGAAGAAGAGTAGCCGGTCTGTTAGTTATCTCCCTGACTGTATTTGCTATTCAAAAATAGCATATCTAATTTCTAAATCTCGACATTGAATTTCAAAATCTCATTGTATTTCTCACACTCGAGAGTAAATAACCATTCGGGAATCACAACCCAGTTGATAGCGTGGATATGTTTAGTTTTCCCAACTCGATCCAAAATAATATGTTAATGAAGAAAGGAAATCATGATTTCTCTTCAGAATAATAATTGAAAAACCTTGACGTATAATTCTTTTCAGAAATAAAATTTTTCACTTATCAATTGAATAACTATTTCTTATTCCGTATTCCATATTAAAACAAGAACAGATTTGAATTAAGTACCATTGCTGGATTTCAATCTTAATTTTCAATATATATTCTACCAATTTTCAACTCAACAAATTTATTTATTTTTTTCTAAACTTGTCTTGCTTTTTAACCTTGTTTTGCAGGAGAATGAACTAAACTATTTAAATTGACCTTCTGAATACGTTTATTGCTCAGTAGCCCTTATTAGCTTGAAAAGAGAATCTCGAGAAGGTATGTATTGTTATTATATCATTTAATATACCAAAGAAATATAAAAATTTGACTTCTGCTTCAAAATTTTCCGGATGTACCCAAAAAGTAAAATTATCCAGTGAGCAGCAGATTACTTTACCAAAACATTGCGTTCATTCTCTGCCTTCTTGATTTTTTCGGTCGATTTATTGAATTCTACTAATAATTTTAATATCGTTTGCTTTGAACTCTCCAAAAATTTCCCAAAAACGCGGAGGCATAAAGCATTGAAAGGAATCATTGTGATCGAAGAAGAATTTTGTGACAAAGAGCGATGCAATAAAAACATTCCGTTTATTTATAATATTTTGTGCTTAATCACTTTGGGGTAGTTTTCTCTTCGACACAACAACTGCATCATTGGAGTGGAAAGTACAGAAAATTCGGTTGAAAAGCCGAACTGCAAGATAGTACCATGATCTTTAATCCAGGATAATCATTCAGAATCGAGATGTGTCAGAGAGCAGAAATAGCAGTAATTGAAATCAAAAAGGAATGATTTCGTCGGACAAAGTATTGACGGGATGGGGAGAGAAACGTTTTTGTTTTCATTTCTGTACTTTTTTTTTCGTGAAATATTGAAAAAGTCAAGCTCTACGAAATGAAACTGAAATAGCAATTTTCTCAGCCGAATGTTAAATTGTTTTTCGTCTTTCAATTATATAAAGCGTTGACTTAAGATTTCATGCATTGTTTTATATATGACCAAACAGTGAAATATAATTGCAATCAGAAAAATCTTCATGGGGTCTTTAGGTGGGTGGAATAGGTAAGACTATGATAAGTGTAGGTAAGACTATGATAATTATGATAAGTGATAAGTCTGAAGAAATTGAAAATCATATTTATCACTCATTTTATCTCTACTTCCATTCCTTTTTGATTGGCAGGTGTGATATTATTATTTATGACTGATATAATTTACTTGATGATTAGATGTACCCTCTAATCTATACAAATAAAAATATTCACTCACTTCTGCCTGTCATAGGCGTGATGGAAAAAAAAGTAGGCTTATCCCTACAAAAAGATGCACCATTCGAATGCAACAGTTGTTTCAAAATTTCAAATCAATCAGTGAAGAACCTGCAACGTTACGTCAAAAGTTACAAAGAACATTTACATTTTAATTAGATATAATATTACTTATAGCCACTGCTAACGAAATTCGGCAAAAGAGATACAGTGAGAGATTATGGCGTTGTTGCACACTTTTGTGATAAAAGTAATGGCAAAGTCAATCTAGTATTATTGGTTTTGACTTATCAAGAAGTTACCAAATGATAAGCGATTAACGATGAATAAAAAACAATAAAAAAAAAGATAACCAAACTGATAGTATTTTTCAAATCATTCAGGTTAATGGTTTTTACCTCTAATGGTTTCTAATAGTTTTTACCTCTAATGGTTAATGGTTTTTATTTCTTTCGCGTCATCCGCTTTTCCTAATATTTCCTCATTTTTTCATTTTTCATTTCTCGCATCTTTATTGCAAAAAATTTTTTATTCATACTCAATGTTTTTGAAAATCACAAAGAAAGAATGAATAAAACAAAGATATACAAATCGATTGTAGTGGAACAATGGTTATTCATTCGGCGGCGAAATCCCAAATGAAAGTAGTGCTGATTGATCTGTGATGGATTTTGTTCAAGTATCGAATAGTTTGATGTTTCATTTGCATTGAGAAATTTCGAATCCTGTTTTCTACTTTGATTCTTTGGTATAAATGATTGTACAGGCAGCGTGCAGAAGGTATTCGTTTTATCGACAAAATTTGTGAACTTTGAGATTTTGTTCGAAACTAAGCTGAAATGCTACAAGTATTTTCGACCTAATTCAATTCATTCTTTGTTTCTCAAAATGATTGTGTCTTCATCGTTTTGATCACAAATGATTATTATTAATGAATTCTGAAATCTTCCGCGAGAAAACCTGGTAAATACAACTAATATGTCGCTGATCTTTGTCTCTCTCTCTTTTATTTGGTCCATTCGAATGTACTGTGCTTGTTCTCGTCAACAACCTGCGCTTTAAATTCCCTTTTCATTTGCAAATGACACTATATTGTGGTGCAAATGTTAAATACTTCCTAGCATGAGAGTAGTTATGCTGTGTGAAAATTTCATTAAATTAATGAAGTTTCAATCAAACCTCGGCATGAATAATATTTAATTCCGTCTCAGCCTTCCTCGTCTCCCTCATTGCCCTCGTGTGAAGCTTCGAGAACATATTACGAATGTATTATTAGTACCTGCTAGTCTATCCAATGTTGATTACACCTCTCCCACAATCAAAACTTTCGAATTAGTTGCAATATTAAATGTATTCATACTGGAAACAAGAAATTTGCACTGCGAGGCCGTAGAAATTAACTGCATCGGAAGATCGAAATGGCATAATTTTATATTAGTGTCGTGGGGTAGGTGCATGGTTGGTGTGGGGAAGGGCTTGGTGCATAATTTGTCTGATTTGGTGATTCGCTTAGGGGGGTCATAGTTCATTCTGGATGATTGATTGGATTGAGTGCAGCGTTACTCGCTTGCATTTTTATAATCCAGCACTAATTATCAAAGTGTTTCACTGCTACCAATCGATTTTTCCTATTTTATGTTGTCATTTGTGATTGCTTCCAAACTTAATTAAATCATACATTATAAAGGCAATAGAAATACGGATTGAGTGACATTTCATCGAATTTATTCAAGAACGAATACGATTATTTTAGAAAGATAGTCTAAATTATGTGAATCGTGAAAGTAATGTTAACGAGAGAGGAGTATGAAAAACGCCATATTTGAGAGTGATGAAGAAGATTTAATAATACCTGAAATTGGGTAAGATTTCCAGAAATTTATAAAATTTTTACGCCATTCCTTATGGAAGTGATTATTTAGTAGAAAATACACAAAGTTCCTGTGTATGAATTTTATTAACAAAAATTTTTTGATGATTGCAAATTCTTTCATCTTCGCGTCTAAATATTCACTTGATGGCATACTACTATAAACAACACTGCTAAACCGTCCTGTGCAAAAAGCTTTCGTTCTTCTTCCTTCTGACTACATTTTGTTAAGAATGAAAAAAAATAATTTGCATACTCTGTCAATAAAATGCACTTCCATTAAAAAAAAAAATTTTGTCGCGAAAAGAAAAATGAATGACGATTTCATCCATGTTTTGTTCGCAGTGAAATTAGTTTAAATATTAGTGAAAGTGTAAGTATGATTTTGTTGTTTATTTCTTTGGCTCTTTGAAGGTGCAAATAATTTCCGTTATCTTTTAGATATACAAATGAATCATTTTTTTCCTCTATTTTTCGCTTTCTGTACTAACGGAAAAGATTCATTTATTAATAACTAACAGTGAAAGTTATCTGCTACGTTCAAGAAGATCAGCAGTGCAATCTGTCAGAGCCATTAAGTAATACACAAGTGTCACCACATTAAATCAAGTTGCATTTCAACTTAAGCATTCACAAATCAGCCCTCTTCAAAATAAATATCAAGCTTTTCAAGTGTTAATTCCATGGTTCTTCATTCTTACATGTCTTCTTTTTCACAGAACAACGAATTATCGAGAGTTTCTCTCGAGGAAATTCATCAATTCTTACCTGGTTTTGATGGTACTTGCACCATAAGCTAATTAGTTATTAATTGAACGAACACACATTCTTAATTTTAGGGCGTAATGTTCAGCGATTTATGTGGTGGCACGATAATATTCATAGTCCTAGTTTAGGCTCTGTACTTGCTTGATTTGGAAATATTTTTTAAATTTTAAACCCTATTATTAAAATTTGCTGAAGGAAAGCATGAGAAAAACTGTAAGGCAGATGCATTTCATTCCAGTCAAATGATATCTTCTTAATATTAAATGATAAAAATAAGAAAAGACGTTTCAGCTTAGTTTTTCGAAATAATGTAACACAATAATTCAAAGATCACGATCTTCTCAACAGATGCATTTCAAATGCGGATTCTGTTGTAGCACTGTTTGCCTAACTGCACACAAAACATTATCTCGTGTTCATCAGTTTTCTTTGGCAGTAGTAAGAAAATATTCAATTAAACAAAATATTATCATACTTGGTCGGTTATCCCATGTTTATGTTTTCATACGATTTACCAAAATTTTCCAGGAAAGTGGTAACAATTCAGAACGGTTTCAATAGTAATTGACAAGAAAGAACTGTGAAATCTGATTTGAAGATCTACCTGAAAAACAAAGAAGGAACCCCTATTATATCCTAAAATCAAGGGGTTCTCAAGGGAAATTCGGGATTGATGGGTGGACATCGACGCGACCAAAGTGATTCTGAAGTACCTCTTAGGCAATGTATCGAGTTTCAACAATGTATTTCAAGTAATAGCCAAGACCAGATTGGCTTTCACACAGAAACATCGATAAATATCGTCGGGTCTGTGCCTAATGGAACAATCAATTCCATATCCTCAAGTGATTTGCCGATTTATCGCAATGATTGCATCATTTATCGCCAACAAAAAGTTAGTAGTTTCTTGAACTTTATTTATTCATTTTGTCATTTGAATTAATTAACCATAAACCGTGTTGGTTAATCATGTTAACCAAAACAAATAAAAAATAGTAAAAGTTTCTCGTTCTCAACTTGAAAGAAACGGCATTACCTCCTTTGCTTTTCTTCATGTTTCAAGTTAGATGAATTACAGAGGAGAATAAAATTATATACATTTTAAAAAATTATATTCCAAGGAAATAATGAAAAACCATTGGCTAATAGAACAAATTTTTGAGAAGTAGACTAAATGTTGAGGAAATGACAAGTAACGATTGCTCATTATATAGTTATGTTTTTGTTTCTTGACTTATCATTTACTTATCATTTATTTCCTATACATCTTGTTTCAATGATTCATTTCAGTAACACTTGATTTTATTCTATTCCATATGTATTATTTTTTGCATATGATAACTTATCATTATAATGAAAAAGCTTCTATGCCTTATTAATGGCACGTAAAATAATTTTTTGTTGCATTTAGAGCACGGAAAATTTTATAGGGTCCATTA
Source organism: Onchocerca flexuosa (assembly GCA_002249935.1). NCBI lineage: Eukaryota > Metazoa > Nematoda > Chromadorea > Rhabditida > Onchocercidae > Onchocerca > Onchocerca flexuosa. The sequence goes on along the minus strand of KZ269998.1, from coordinate 450,611 downwards.
ATCTCTAATTTCTGGAACATTTCTGTTGTATGAAGACTACAAAACTTTAGTCAAACGGATATTTAACTAATTTGACACAGGATTATAAGTTTCTAAACCAGTTTGTAGTTTTCCTAGAATGTAGCATGAGCGAATTGAAATTCAAATTTTATGCCGGTCAAAATTTAGAATATTTTTTTTGTTTTTAATTTTTTTTTTTTTTTTTTTTAAATTTTCAGTGAAGATATACTGTAGTTGCTGTTGTTGACATTTATGTAAGAAATGATCAAACATCATTTCTATCATCGCTGATTTAATGTGCGGTGCATGACGTTTTATTGCTTTTATAATTTTGTTTAAAGAATTGTGGTTTTGTGATTGATATTGCTTCTATTTTCTTCTACCATTTTCGTCCGGATCTTCTCTCAGTATACACGTTTTCTACACATTTCTTTCAAGTTTTCATATGCCGAAAGTGTGGGATTTATTTTTTCATTAAATTTTGGCAAAATGATTTAATGGTTTGGTGGAAAAAATTTTTAATTCTAAATTGCACAGTTAAACGGAAGTTATATAACATGTAAGAACGTATTTATCGATTTTTTCGTATTTTCTCTGAGTTACTATATGCAAATAGATGCAAAATACTTCATTTTTATGATATAATAGTAAATTTAACGAAGTACACATTATTTCCTGTAGATAAGTTTAGGAAGAAATATAAGCGATAGTTAAGCCAATGAATGCAGTATCATTATGGAATTCTTATTTTACGAATTTGGCAATTATTAAAATGTGAAGTATTCACAATAGAATAAAACTCAACAGAACATTAAATAAACTGTTCTGCTGAATTTTATTTTACGGAATAATTAAACTTGATTCGTTATTGATTTTTAGATTTTTTCATATTCGCATCTAAGATCTTATAGAGCATAATTACAATAAAATTATTTTTTGTATTTATAAAAAAATTTGTTTTTTATCTTTTTCTAAGTAAAATTTAAAAGTCACTCTTTGAAGCAATAGAATACTTAAGAGACTGAATAAAGAGGTATTAGATATGGCGCTTCAAAATTTATTTTTTACTCGCCAGCGAATAAATATGCCACCACCATTATCGCCTAATCGGAATTACTATATTCCATGCAGATATTAGGATAAAATGCAACTTTCTGGATTGAGCTTTTATTTTTCATAATAGATAGTTGCTTTATCACTGTTCGACTCATGTTATCATATAAATTATCATATAAAATATAGAAAGTTGTTATCATGTGAAAAATCTGCCCTTTCACTTAACAGTATTAACTTTCACATTAATAACTATCTCATTTTCAACTTGCTCGAATGCTCATTTTCAATGTATATGCATTGTCAGGGAAATTTGTAAAGATCCGGTTTTACTTTAAATTACGAAATCAAGTTATCATCATCGTAATTTTGATGTTACTGACTGATTGTTTTATCATAGATTATTCAAAAAAGAGAACTTATCGTGATATCATGACGATTATTGTTATGCCTAAGCAACAGCATTCGTCACAAATCCCCTTGGCAAGTTTTTGAATATTTGTAAATTTCTCCTATTTTAGAATTCGTTCTTTGGGTTACTTAAGTATTTTCTCCTTAAATTAAAAAAGCGTAAACATTTGTTGCACTTATATTTGATTGCTTATTAGCCATGTTCAAAAATATAAAGCAGTGTTATTCAATAGTTTTTGATATTAATGTTTATTTCGAGAAATGGAGAAGGGATAGAATCTTTTATTTGTTGTTAAGTTGTTGATGATTTTTTTTAAATTTCCATTTTTTTTCCTAGACTTTCATTGCCTGTTTGCTTTATCCATATTAGAAAGTTTAAATTTTTTAATTAAGATCATCCGAGTAACTCTGTCTTATATTTGATGTATTGTATTGCTTACGCTTTGATATATTTTCCCCACTTTTATTTCGTTCGCGATTCATTTCTTTTATTTTTTTTCCTTCATGGAATATTTTATGTTCTGTCCTATGATTTTTGAAATATTACTAGAATTTTTTAACAGTTTAGTAAGCAAAAATTACTACTATTTCCCTTCCGTCATAATTTATTAGTAAAAATTAATTTATTAGTAAATCAGCTGCTCGTTATGGATAGTATTTTTTAGCGATTAAATTTTTCCTGGGCTGATATCTTCATCGCTTTCTTTTTTATCTTTTTTCAGTTCTTCTCTCTCTCAAACATCGATTAATTTGATTAATGTAAATGGTTTGTACTGCTTCTCATGCAACTGCTTCTTGTAGTTATCTCATATGATTTTCCTTAAAAGTTTGGGGTAATATGTGATATCTAACATCAACATCAATTTTTGAAAGTTTAGATGCGGTGTCCATTGCATTTTCTGCTTTACTATTTTTATGTTGTATGTTTTTTTGATTTTCTGCTTGCTTGGCAGCACATTTAGTTGTATGAAAACATGCTTTTATTGTCTAGTTTTTTTTTCTTTCCTTTTTTTTTTTTCTTTTTTTTTTGTCATTTCTTAGATAAAAATCTGATTTAATTTTTTCAGTGTTTGCCAGGATAGAAATGATATTTATAGCCATTAAATTTATAGCCGGAAAATAAAATGTTTCAAAATGAATAAAACATTTTTTGCATGAAGCTTGCAAATTATGAGGAAATTTTATATCGACCAACTTCTAACGTTTTTTTTTTTTCAACATGTTTTATACGAATAAGAATTTGTTCAGCATATGCATGAGATTTGAAATGAGCAGCAATGCATGAAATTTAAAATTTTACAAAGTATAAGGAAAGATGCTGATCAACAAATCTTATACTTAGGGAAACTTTAAAATTTGCTTTCATTAAAAACTTTGATTGGAAGTATTTTTGGAATTCATTAAGACTTTTTTTTTTCAGATATGGCAAAAAGAAGCATTAAAGACATGTGCTGCATTTTTTTGTTTGTTAATTTCGGCATTCCTCAATTTTTTCCTACTCACTGTGATTCATGATATAGTGCCGAGAGAACCCTTGCCAGACCTTGTCTTTATGTTGATACCACAGCAAAGGTGGGCCTGGGTTGTGGGAGACATATTTTCCACTTTAAAGTAAGTTTTATATTTAATCCTTCCTATCACTGATGAATTAGATCATAATATCGAAGAAAAATAATGTAAAATTCAACATATTTCATAAGCTTTCAGCAACAAAAAGATTCTCTTCAGCTATCAAAATTTGTGTAGAGTAAACTTTTGCCAGTTGATATTCATTACTGTCAGAGTTGCTCGGTTGCTCCATCCGTTCTCTCTATTATTTTAGTTAGAAATAATTTCGAAATTACCTTGATTTGTTGATCATCTTGTTTTTTTAGCGCTGTGCTTGGCTTTACCTGTGTTCTGTTGCATAAGAAACGGTTAATAGTATTTCGTCGTGTATTATTACTTGGAGGAATTATGTATGGTTTGCGGGCAGTAGTTCTTGGAGTGACGTTTTTACCATCATCATTTCAAAACCGTGACGAAATATGTTTACCGCAAGTTAATAGAACTGCCATGTATGCTACGGAAATAACGACAAGATAAGATGCACTTTTGATTTGATAAACTGTTGCTATTAAATTCATTATTCAGTATGATTTCAATTTTTTATATATTCAAAAATGTTGACTTAAAAAAACATAAATTCTTAATCCTGTTAAATTTACTACATCAGAGATGTTGATCTTTTGAATTCAATAGTTTTGTTCTGCTTTATGAATTCCAGTTTCAAATTTAACAACATATTAGTTGAAATTTGTCTTCATGTGATGGCAACTTAATGCTAGGAGCGTCATTCATAAAAACAGAGTTCTGTTGTTGGTTTTGAAAGGCCGCAAACGAATTCATTCTATTATGTATTATTACTTGTGCGAAAATCAGTTAATTTGTCCTTCTATTTTTTGTTTTAAATTTCAGGTTTGTAACCTATGTTGTAACGTTGGGTCTTACTTCGGGTCAGAATAAAATTCTTTGTGGTGATCTCATGTTCAGCGGTCACACCGTTGTGTTAACGATAATGTACTTCACTTTACTTCAGTATACGCCAAGGAGATTAGTCTATTTACGGTCAGTATTTTAAATTGTTAATCAATAATAATGCCGATATAATTTGTAATATATTGCAAAATTCAAAATTCATTATGAAAATCTTTTAGATACATCGCAGCACCATTAACATACATGGGAATTGCAGCGCTTGTCATTTCGGGTGGTCATTATACAATGGATGTACTCATAGCTTACTGGTTAACCAGTCACATCTTTTATGCTTACCATCAAGTTTTCGAAATGCCAAGGTTTGTTCCAATGCCTTTTGCAAAAATTCGGTCAAACTTTTTTTGTTTTTTTTTTTTTTTTTTTTTTAATAGATCCTGATGTTTGAAAGTTGAGGGAATCCATTTGATAATTCTGACTTTTTTTTCCTGTTTCTTGAGTTGCAGTGGGCGTTACTGCCTCATTCGCTGTAATTTTGACTCTAAGTTGTTTTTTGGAAATAGGATCTGAAAGCACTGTGATTTTGACAATTTCGGATAATAGTCGACTTTTTTCAGGCTGGAAAGGATGAAGGCGCCTCTTTCTCACTTATGGTGGTTTTGGTTATGTTATTGGTTTGAAAGTGATGTACCTGATGGTGCATTACGAAACGAATGGGATTGGCCATTACCGGGTCCAATCTGCTTACATCATTTTATCCAGCGGATAAGCGATAAATTACAATAGTAGATGATCATTGTTAAACAACATGTTAAATAGTTTCAGACTTCTGTTTTCACATTTTGCAGTTCACATTTTGAACACATTCTTTTCTGGTAGAAAGTTGAAAAGTTTGGCGTTTTTATTATAACTTTAAGGAATTTGAAAATCAAGAAATTCCTTCATTTCTAAGAATTTTGGATTAATGAAATTTTAGTTTTTATGCTTCAAACTCCATAAAAGAAGTACAAATTATATTTCAAACGTACTTTCATCTCGATTTGCTATTGAACATTTTGGACAGTTTGAACAAATTAACCACTCTATCACTGATTCATTTTATTATTTCTCCAGAATTTTCGTACTGCATTATTTGTGAAAAAATATTAGTCTCGAACGAAAAGTTTTTGTGTAATTGCTTCCAGAGTACTTTAGATCTGGAAATTCCACTACTACTTACTAGTAGATGTAGTTACATTGAGTACTTCATTTTCTAATTTTTTAAAATTATATCAATCTGTGTGCATCTTTTTTGTGCATATTTTCAATATTATGTGTTCTGTTTTTCAAAATGCCCATTTGGAGCAACGTTCACTCAAAATTTCAGATATAATTCATAATTTAGGTAACTTTGACGGTAAGTCAAAGTGAAATCCAATTTAGAATGCCCTTATGTCAGACGCAGTATTTATATATTAGACTTTATAAAAATCTTCCATAGACTGTCAAAGTTCTGGAGTTATGTATTGCATAAACCAAGTTAAATTTATGGAATATTTTTTGTTGGCATAATTGTCTGTACATTCATTAAAAGCTTGTGTGAATTTGTCTTCGCACTGGGATGTTCGGTCATTTAGGTATTTCAAAATTTAATTTTTGATTGATATATTTTTCGTCAAAAATGTGTAGTAATGCGTCATGGATTTATCTGTTGTTATCTTTTTGTCTGTTCATATGCCGCAATATGTGTCCATGAAATTAGCATGATTTATGTGTGCTTTAAAGAATTTCTTGTGGTGTTGTACGTTTCACGAACTCAGTTGTATTTTCATTTTCTCTAACATTCTTATACATAAGAGATATTAAGCTATTCCCATTTGCATTTTCTGAGGAGCAGAGTGAAGTATCGATATTCCTGATATATTATTCTAATAGTATATTGTCATTGTTATTAATTGCTGTCCACTTAATTTGTAAAATGTAGGAATTTTATTCAAAAAGCTGTATGTTTGTCATTTTTTGTCCCAATACAATGAAGAATCATTAAAGAACCTACACTGAAGAGTCTGTCGATTTTTCTTCAAGTTTACTTTTTTCTCTTTTTATTTTTACTCTCCCGGAGAACTTTGATTCAGTGCATTTTTTGTCCTCTTTTAGAATTATTTGGTAGTCTGTATTTCTTTTATATATTCTGTCATTTTTCATAACTGATAATTTTATAAAAGCTAATGTGGAGTTTCGCCAGTATTATTCAAGACTTAGGAAATAGAGATTACGAATTTGACGATTAAGAAATGAAAAAAAAATTTATATATATCTCCAGATCAGAATGAGAATGAATTGCTTAATATTACTAAATTGGTTAGTCGATCTGACATTGATTATTCTGGCAGCTTTGACAGAGGTGAATTGTAGTATGAATCGTGCTTCGGGACGGAAGTGTTTATATTGAGAATACGAGAGTAACTGCGAATATTTAATCACTTGGAATTTCTCACTCTATTTTTTAGACTCCTTAAGTCCCGAATGTCAATTTCATCGCTGCTTTCTTGCGCGAGCACTCCGGAGTTAGTCATCCACCTTGTTTATATTAGATTGGGAGAGTTGAAATCAATCAATTTAAGGAAAACAAGTGATTACGCAAGTCATCATAGATCACATTCAAGTGGCGTGGGATTTGATTTCATTGCGCTCCACTCTGTGATGTATCAAATGTGCTATTATTGTTAGTCGATGACGTTGTGTGGATATCATCTATCCATCGATGAGGGTTGGTTCGCATGCGGGTCATCTAGGGGGAACTGTGGGGCTTTACGTACTCTTATGACGTTTGTCTCTGCGATTAGGGGACTCGTCATTTTTAAAAATTTGCTGTTTTCCTTCAGGTCTCACTAAATGTGTGAAATATGAAGGAAAGACTTCGTTATTGTACTGAATACTGAAAGTATGAGTATGGATGTGAAATAAATTCTGTAAAACTGCATCAAGTTGCTGAATTCATCTTTTTTTTTCGAAATTTTTATGACTTATTCTTTTAGATAAGAATTGGATTTGAACATGTGACTCTTTTGGAATGAGCTTCATTTTAAAACACGATGTTTGAGGTTGAAGCTTTGAAAGATTCGCGGGAGTTCTCAGAAACCCGCTTTACTGATGTCACTGCCGTACAAGGAACAATTACTGAAAAAGTAATTACCAACTTTGCAATTTCGCATACATTTGTTAGTTATGTTTAGTAATTGTTATGACTCTTGAAGAATGGGCTGAACTAGCCTTGTTAACAGAAGATCGATGTAGCTCTAATTTATTGACAGACTTTTTCCGCGGTCTCGAAGTTCCAAGTATGATTAGATGATTTGATGGACAATTAAAGAGAACCTTCATTTAAAAATAGATTAGACACTCTTACTTTAAGTAACAATAAAGTTTAGTTTATATTTTCGATTCTGATTGAAGTGATACTATAGCTGTTTATTGGCCATTAAGCACTATTCAATTTACTTTCAGAAGTTACAGCGGACTTATTTAAGATACAGTATTGATCCAACAATTTGCGGATGAAAATTCTGTTGTTTCTTACAGGAAACTTTTCTGGCAAACTTAGGACCACTCGCAGATCTGTTAGATCAATATGCTAGTGTATGTAACGAAGTTATATCACTTTTTGCGCATGTCATTTTGCGATTATTGGAAACGATCAATAATATCGGATCGCCGGTAGAAGTCTTCACAAGTTCTTGCTCTTTTTTGCTTATTTTACTTTACTCGATCTTTCATATTCTCGTTTGTGAAGTCACCTGTCTAATAATCTGGCCGTTTCGGACTTTGCTAAATTTGTTAATTTCCCATCCATTCGTATTAACATTAATTTCTTTATTTTCGATCCTAAGTTGTACTACGTTTATAGTTATCATTAAGCAAATTTCTTTTGTCCAAATTGGCAATGCTTCCATGCAATTTATTGTTCTAAATTGTCGCCGCTTCACTCATATCATTTTTCTATATTTTTACCCATTAATTGTCACTATGCTACATTTACTTCTTCTTCCAATGAGATTTTCATGGGAAATGTGCACCAATTTTATAGGAATGATTCTAGTTTCCAAATCGAAACGACTGAGGAGGCATTCTTCGATCTGTGGTACTGATGATGTAAGTCGTATTACTTGCTGTATTTGTTTCATTCATGAGAAATCAATCTTACTGCAGCCTTGTAACCACATTTGTGTATGTGCTCATTGTGTTGAGGAATTATTGGAGACGTACGAAGAACCATTATGTCCTCTCTGTCGCTCCGTCATTACATCATATGTTGATGTCTATATTTAGTATCCAGAATAAATACTGGAATGTTAGAACTATTCTCAGGGAAATGACACTACTATTTGCGAAATCAAGATATAAAGAAAATTAAAAGGCAAAAAGATTGTACTTATTGTTTAGTTGTGTCGCAGTAATGATTGGGAATGGAAATGTGTAAGCAGTTCTAACACATCAGTGCTGTTTCTTATGTCAAAATGGGTGTTAATTTCTGAAAGGAATTGTTCCTATTGATCTGTTGCTATGTTTGGTTTCTAAATTTTTTAAGCTAGAAATTTCTTTCATCCATTACCTACCTCAATTTTTGTAAATTTATATACTGGTTGTGTAGATCTGTATTCATATTGTGATCACAGGCAATGTTTATTGGTGCTACTATCTGTATGAATTACATTTTGGTGGATGGGAATCTGGAAGGAATTGAAATTGATATTGCATTTCATAACTATGGATTTGGAGTGCCTTTATACATACGCAAGCAACATCTCTGAGTATGCTTGAACGACTGTAATTGACGGAACAACATCATGCCACACTTTCAGTGTATTTTTTGTATAAAGGAATATTACCGAGATAGTGTTTTTGACTCTTTTGACTTTGTCCCGCAAACTTCATTTAAAGAGCTCAGAATTTTTTCTTTATTTTCTATTTTTAATGTCACAAATGAATTTATAAATATAATGCTGATAGAAGATTTTATTTAAATTTCCTTTCAACAATAGATACATTTCCACTTTATTTAAAAGACATTTAAGAAAGCTGCCAAAAGAGCTTTTCAATTTCTATCAAATTTGAAATATTGGCTAATTTGAATGGTAAGAACAATAAAAAATTCTTTATACTGAAATCATTTCAGCGCGTTCATGCGTTTCTTCGGGATGTTTTTTTTTGACAATGGGAGGTTATGATTACTGTTCTGTATATTGTTGACTTCATCAAAGTTGTAGTTTTTTTGGCGTTATTGCATTGCAGTAACTGGTAAGATATTTTCCTTCTGAAAATTATAGATGATTAAATGAAAAATACTGCAGTTTGAATACAAGGAATTTGTTTGTGTGGGTATTGAGAAATATAGAAAATGCGGTGTAATCATTGCATCGGAAAATGCAAATTCAAAGATTCAAAGCCAATAGAAACAAATGAAATTGGAAAAGTGTGCTTCATGTATTGCTGTAAGTTGTTGTGGAATGTGGCCTAATAAGAGAAATGAAATAAAATATATTACCGGGAATCAGTAGATGTTGGCTGAGTAGAATTCAGAATGACTGACAATAAAATGAAACTAAAAAATTAGAAAATGAAGACGAGATCATGAACTTGAAATCAAATCTGTATAAATATCTAAATGCCACCTTCGAATTATCATTTTCCACCGATTCTTTGCAGTTGTTTTTGATTGTTGCTGACATTGACTTCGTTAAATTGTTTTGCAACTTTGCTTTGTTTAAATGTTGAATATTATCGCGATTAATTAAGCCAAGCAGACGATGGCAGTTACAAAATTGCTTCTTGTGAAATGTTGCCAAAGAAGATCTACATGATAGGCCTTTTTTTTTCTCAATTAATTAGATATTTGCAGCAGTGAAATCTTTGCTGAGGGACATTTGGTTCAAGTTGAAAAATATTTTTATAAAGCATGGAATTGTTCAATTACACCTATTTCAAAATACTCACTCAGTCTTTTCCGTGTCCCGGAAAGGTGGAATTGATTCAATTTGGTTTTTCAGATGTTTGAGATTTTCGGATGATTTCGATGAAAAAGAACGCAAGAATTGATTACTGACTAAGCTCATCATTGATTCTGTAGTGTCCCAATCTGAAATCTTTTTTTTTTTTTTCTTTAAATTTAGGATGGGTTAGAATGGAAATATAGATAAGATGGATCATTTTTCCAGTTTCAAATTTAGTAATTAGTTAGATTAATGAAAACTTTTAAATGATGAGAGCTACATTAAAAAAAAAAAAAAGAAAATGAAAAAAAATAGAATTAAAAAAAAATTGGCTATCAGAGATAGATGGGCCAGGATCCCACAAACCGAAAGAAGTGACCCTCTTCTTGCTCCGTTTCTTTGCTGTTGGATTTGTCATTCTGTCTTTTCCGGATAATAGCCGTATCACTTTTATTCATATCACCGACATGTCCAAATGTTGATAGAAATCTTTGGCGCCAAATAAAAAGTTGATTTTCCACAAATTTCAATTTAACTTTGCCAAATTTCCACTTTAATTTTACTTTACACATCTTCTGAAACGAAAGTTTCTGGTGATCTTTAAAATTAATCGATAATAATACTTATAAATATAATGCTTCAGTTCCGGCACTTTTTTAAATACACTTTTGAGTATTTTGCAATATTGTTCACAAAAATCCATCAAAAATTTTACTTTACGAAATTTTACTTTTGAGTCTTCTTTTTTGTTGTCACAGAATAAGTAGGCGAACTTACTCTGTCTGACGAAGTCTGATTGCGAACTATTTTTAGATATATAGCGGAACTTAGATTAAGAACAAAACCTGAAACTTTGAAAGTCCATAACTATTTCGTTTCATTATTTATTTATGAATGAATTTACTTATCATTCATATACGACAATTCTATTTTCAAATTATCTAAATGTTCTTTTCAAAATGCACTAATTAATACTTGCTGAAAAGGTTGATTGGTCGAGGCATATTTTGACAAATTAGGAAACTCTATTGAATGACTTTTGATTAATAATTCTGATAATAGGAAGTATACTCTCAAAATCTCTGCACTATTCGGCGGTTCCAAAATATGACTTTGCCCAATGCTTGGCATATGGTCTTTGTTTGAGGGCTGAACAATTGTAATTCTTGTTTTGATAATGATTTTACCAAACTTAGATTTTATCAAACCTAGTTTGTTTCATTACCTTTTTCAGGAGCTGTGAAAATAATCAGAGCATCATCATTTGTTCGAATAATATAGCATAAATGCCAGCCAGTTGTTCGATGTATTTGAAAGCAGTTTGTTTTCCTGCTTATTTTAGTTAGCACTTTACCGTTCTCCAGAAATTTACATTTATCTTTCGACCACGATTCCATTGATGATAATTCCATAGGCTTAAAAATATTCGAAAATTTTTTGATCACGAATTGTGCATCAATGAATTTCTTTTAAATCTAATCTGGATGTCCGTGTTATCTTATCTGAATATGATTTCTGATTTAGAAATACATAAACTCTTGGATTTGATTGAAAATCTTAGAGAGAACAAAGTGGCTAATCTTAATGGTTAAGACATGAGCAATCACATCAGACCGTGAAGCTGTTAAAACGATCAATTAACAAAGATTTTTTTGATTGATCAAGAAGTAGAAAGTATAGAAAGCCTCAATAATATCTTTATCCAGGAATCTAAACATAAAACTCACTGTTTTAAGATTTTCACTGAATTTCATTATTTCTGGCTTCCCATATTCCGTCATGCTTTTGCCAGACAAACTTCCTCAAGCAGTTGACCAATCTGAACTGATTGTTTATAAATCGCTGATGCCTTCTTTTTATATTGTTTCAATTTTTCATTATGCAACATTTTTTACAGTATTTTACTTTGTTCCATGAATAGTAAGTAATACATTGAAAGCTGCAAGATATCAAGAAATTTGCATATTTGGGATGATTTTAGCTTTAAAACAAAGCTCTTCATTCATAATTCAATCATTTTCAGTTAGTCTTTTGAAGCAGACTGTTTGTGAAGCACGCAGCATTACATGCAAAGCAAGACGAAAATGCATGCGGAGCATGAGTTCAATAATACTAAGGAAATTGAGAAGTGAAGGAATTCTCGCACTTCATTTTATCAGATTTCCTTTTCTCATTATTTCTTTATGCTTCTTTTATGATACGCTTTTATGTTTGCCTTCTTAGTTTTTCAATGTTACGTTCTTACAAGAAAATGAATTGATTTTGAGAAGATCGTGGAATTATTAGTTAGCAATCTCATCTTTAGATTATACCATAAATTGAGTGCAACAAGGGATCGATCGAAGCGATGCTTCTTATTGTATTTCTTCATCATTCCACTTTTTATCATTATCGGTGGTGTTACATTTTTTGTAAGTAATTCAATCATATGTCAGCAATCAAATTATTTATCAGCAGAACGTACTCGGCTCGCATTTGGTCCAAAATTGTTGAAATGGCGATTTAATGTTAAGATCACTAAGAGAGAAATCTTATCACGAAGAAGTAAAGAGTTAACATCCATTTCATCTAAGTAGGAATATTTGTAGTTCTTGGAATTAGTCGCATCTCAAGAAGCAGAAACAAGAAATAACCAGGTGTGCGTGGCTGAAAGAAAACTATTAATGGAAAATCTAAAAGCATCGCTAGAAGGCAATTTTTCAACGAATGCCAACATAATGCAAAATCTAACGAATCTATGGCAAGCAATTCAGGATACCGTTATCGAAGTTTGATTATTTTTCCCGCTTAGTGATAAATACCACTGTTCGCTGCAAAGACATTCATCATGTTAACTAAATGCAATTTCCACCAAGAATTTGCAATAAATGATTCAAATCGATCGACTATTTATGCAGGTCAAGTTTTCACGTAATTCCTCTATCTACCAGAGCTTGAAGTTTTCATCTATGCTCTCTAAAATGGCTTCAATTCCTCAAAAAAGTTTCTTTCAGATTTTGTTTTCAGATAGAAAGCTGCCACCGGAAAAGATTGTTCGAACTGATGCCAATAGAAACATTTGCATTCAAAAATGCCTTGATATACTCGTTTAGTGTGTACACGACAATCGGTTACGGACATTTGGTGATTTCTGATAAATCTAAATTAGAAAAAATGAAAAAATCCAATCACATGCTTCGATAATAAAACTTAGCAGGCTGCTACTTATGCTTTTTGAATAATATTATAAAACTTGTTGCACTAAATAGAAAAAAATATCAGGGAAAAGAACTGTTTTGACCTTATCATCTTTCATCTTGCACTTGATAAGAAGAGAGATAGTAATGACCGATCAATTATTAAGCGATGAATGTGATGTATTAGCATTTCAGTTAATGACTTCAGCATGAAATATTTTATCTAAGATTGCATATAATTTAGATTCTCATCTATAATTGATAATATGAATTGAAATTTAGATAACATGATAAAAGAAGATTTAGATAATGATATGATAGAAATGAAAATAGTTTAATAGTTTAATGAACGAATCGAATTTCTAGAAACTGTGACATTAAAAATGGCATGATAAGATCGTTTTGTTATATGACTACTATTATCTGTACGAATAATTTGAATTGTCATGATTACACAGCCTTATAATATTTATGATATATGTCAATAATATTTTCAAACTACTTGTTAAAAATCGATGGTATTAAATTCACTTTTAAATTTCTTCAATTTTTTGTTCGAAAATCATTATTATTATTTTGCTATGACATAGAATAAAATTCATAATTACAATCGCAAAACTGAATGAAAATGAATCATTTCGATTGATTAATATTAATTACAACTAACTAGTACTTATTTGAGCTTAGTGACCAAATGAAAGCATTTCAGTTCCCCCGCACTATGAAAGGTCGTATATTGACGGTAGTATATGCTGTCATCGGTATTCCGTTGAATGTGGCGTTTATTTCGGATCTTGGTGAATTAATAGGTCGAACAGTGCAATATGCTCTACAGTATTCTCAACGGCGTATTTTAAATAAGTAGTTGGATTCAGAAATCTTATCTTCGGTCTCCTTGATAATCAGATTTTGAAGTTTTCAATTTTTCAGAACAACACAGGATCCATGTATCGAATACAAAAAATTCTCATTAGTGGTACTAATTGCTATCGTACTTACTGCAATAATCGCTATTATCGTCATGGTGATTCTTCGTTTCCTAATTCTTGTGTTCTGATTTTTCTGTGCTAACATATCATCAAATCATTTGCAAGAGATGAATGATAGCTTACGATATAAACTTGTACTCATGATATATTTCATCGCGTAAGTTCGAATCAATCAATTCATCCCCTTCCCATGCTTTTGAGGATCGGAAATAATAATCGTTTATCTTTTCAGAAAGTAGAACGTTCTCGACATTGGAATTATGTCGATTCATTATATTATACATTCACAACATCTACGCTGATTGGATTGGGAGATCTTACCCCGGAACCATCCTGTCTTCAATTTTTCGTTCTAATGCCGCTTTTCCTGATCAGTGAAACTATTTTCGCGTTAGCGATTGGTTTCGTTACCGTAAGTGTTTGGCTTCATTACCATAAATGTTTGGCGTCGTTACCGTAAATGTTTCGTTTTGTTACCGTAAGCCTTTTTCTTCAGCTGTTGATGAAAGTTTCATAGTATCAAACAGCAATCAGTTATTTATCTTCACAATGATTAGTTACTGATACTTATTTTCTGTGATTATTTCATTCAAATTCGTGCATAGTTTACTATTTTATGTCCCAAAACATGAACTTAACAAAGAGCAATTTGTAATTGCATTATTATTTAAAATTTACAATTTCTTGAATTTCGAGTACCATTAGTATGCATTAATGTATTTTAAATAGTAACTTGTAGGGAAAAATAATTTTGTAACTGATTGTTATAAAAGATCAAAGAAAAAGATATTTTCAGAATTTGTTTATTTTTTCTGACAATGCTATTATTGAACTTTCAAATAAATTTTAAACTTGGAACAATCAAATCATTTAGTTTTGCGTCTTTGAATCTTCAAAATACTCGTTGTTATCCTGGAATGATAGGTTGTTTGGATGCAAATGTAAATGTCAATGGCCTGCATTCCAGATACAACATCGATGTTAGATCGATGCATTAGTCCTGATAATTGTCACTTCAGATTTCTTCTATTTTATTTTAATGACTTCAGTTTTAGAATGAAGATGTGAAGTTTTTCCTTAGTGGAATAAGAAGCAATAAAATATGAATATATTTCATTAATTACTCAATATGCTTAACAAGTAGAATGAATATTTCTTAAATGTTTAAAAAACATTTCAACAATAATTCACATTATACTATGCAGTCATCCGAGTTCTATCATGTTTGCATTATTTTGCTTGCAGTATCTGTATCGATATGAATCTGTGATAATGTACAAATTAATTAAGCACAAAATTTCGAAATTTCTATTGCATCGCCGCTTACAGCACATAAAAAGTGCACTTCAAGGAGAAAACTTGCAAGACTCGCATGAACTCATCAGACTAAGTACTGATTTATCTCAACAGGAATCAGTTAATTAATCCAGTTTAATTTGTTAAAATAGGAAATGTTATATAAAACACAAAGGATGTGAAAACATGCAGTTGTATTCTCCGATACCTCGGCTGGCTGAAGTATTTTCTCCAGCTTATCTGATACATTGGTTGGAAATTATAAATAAGAAGGACTTGTTTTCTCCTAATTATATCTACGTTATTTTTCTAGCTCTTTATAAGGTAAAAGTTTAAAAAAAATTAATGGTATTTAGTGGATTAGTTCTTAGGTGCGGAAAAAGCTGATACAGCAAGAACTTCTGTAGACACCGGAAAGTATAATGCAGATGTCGATGCTGAGATTGCTGAATTGTCTGCTCGTGAAATGCTCATCGATAAAAAGATTGGCAAGGTTAGCCTATTGAAATTTAACAAATTTCGAACTTTTCGTTTTGAAAACTTAGTTTTAACTATTAAAATTACATGTGCGTATGTCTGTAAATTATTTCTTTTTTGTTTAGGAAATAGAAATGTTGGAAGCAGTGCCAAGTGAAATTGATCTGGGAATATTGAACGCACAAATGAAAAGTATAAAAATTAAATTCTTCTTTGGAATTTTTCTACGCAATTTTTGAGACTTCCAAATGCTCCATATTTTCGGAAATTCGGCTATCTTTTGCAAAGTTTCAGTAAAAATTGCATTCATCATTCATGTTATTACTGTTCTAATGTCTGGAGAAATAAAATTAAATTGAAAATGAATGCTTTCAATTGCATTTTGTTCATAGACGATCATGAAAGCAAGCGGAGATTGAAAGATACGTTGAAGAAGTGGTTGGACGAGCATTCAGTTAAAGACGATGAAGACATGAAATGATTTGGAATATATAAATTCAGTGAAAATTCCATCAAAAATAATAATGTACTGTATATACAAACGTATATTGTGACCATATTTCCTCTTTTTATTTTTGCCATTTCTCGAGATGATTGATCTCTGATCGCCTCCTAATGAACGCTTACATTTCTTGTTTTGTATTTTTAAACTGAAAATTCCGCTTAAAAAACATTCCATATTGCAAGTTAATCAAATGATCGTTATTTATTATGCACAACAATATGTACTCAAGTCGAGCGCTTTTCGAGGAAATATTAAGATAGTATTAATCGATAAAATCTTCAGTTTCCGATGATTTGATCTTCAATTTTCCTCATTATTTCAGTATTATTTATAATCCAATTTAGAGGAGAATTAACTTTTTTTCTATGCATTTGGCCAATGTGTTACATATTGCCATTTGAAAGTCATTATAAGAAATTAATTTTTTTTTTTCTGTGACTTTAGATTGCTCTGAAATCAACAGATACTTAATTTCTGCAAATCTGTAAATGATAAGTCATAAGAGGGATGAAATACGTGAACTGTAATTGTTGTATTAAAAAATTAGAAACAGGTGTTTAAAATGAGAAATTCAAAGGAAAAATATGTAATGGCATATTAATTAGTATAATACGTGAAATCTTTATAAGAGTAATAGCATTTAACTCATTTCTTGAAAACGAGGTCGAGTCATAATTGTATAAATGCTTCCTTAGAATTAGTTAAAACTGGAGAAAGATTTCATTAAATTACAACAAAATTGAAACCTTAAATTGATACAATAACAAATTGGAAATAGTTTAAATTAAATTTTGCGTGAACACCAAGTAATGTAATAACTGTTGTTCGAAAATGAATGTTTCAAAAAGAGTCCTTTTTCTACAAAACATAAAGTGGAATTTTGATCAAATCTTTGCCTCAATAATGGATCCAATAATTAAGCTAAATAAACTTGAATTGATCGGAATATTTGATGTAAGCAAGAAAATAACAGTAAATGCAACATTAAGGTATATCTCGTTAAACAAGATCCATGCCAACGGAGCAAACATCAATGTGCTCATTGCTTATCATCTCCTGAATGCTGCTGTTCTCTAATGTTGATAAGAGCAAGATAAGGTTTTATCATTCAAGCCATAGAGGATTAAACAACTGAGGATATCATCTCAAAACATTGTATTATCGGTTCAATTGTTTTGAAAGAATTAAGTTTAACTGCATTGCAATATATGTTTAGGATTAAAGCATAGCATCACGAAAATTAATCAAATGAGAAAGCATAAAAATCAAAATTGCGGTTCATACTCCTTCAGGGGATACCGGTACCTGAGCGGTATTCGTTCGCAAGGGTCTAACGAGGATATCAGTTGTGGCAACCATAAAAGGGCATGAGTAAGTCCAATGAAATTGACGAGTAACACTGTTTGAAAGAAAACGCGTATCAGATAGGCTGGTATTAAGGGCAATACCATCATGGAGAATGCAGTGGAAACACCGGCTTGTACGACTGGCCAGCCGACTACCATTAAGGATTCTCGGACCTAGAAATGTGAAAGTTCAAGACTAATTTGTGGTTAACTTTTTAAAGAACACAATCGAAATTCAGTTCCAAAGAAAGAAATACTCAAGAGAATCATTTTAAAAAAGTCATAGGTTATTAAAAGCTAATGCATATTACCCGAACTGTGGCTCTGTTTTTAAAATTTTATTTCAAATGGATAATACCTTTTCATCTGCAGTTTGCTCGGAGGATCGATGATACCTATAGCAAATGTGTATGGAAAAGTCGACAGCTAATCCGATAGCCATAACAATACAACCCATAGAAACCGAATCCAGATCACTACCACAAAGTGCTAAACCTCCACATACGCCCATTGAAATGGATAATAAACTCCAAGTCATGAAGAACACTGACTGCTGAAAATTATGACTTTTGAGGCAACTATCAATGAAATTTTTTAAAGTTTGAAAAATCAAGCAATTTAATTCCGTTTTGTTCAAATCTCCAAATAATGGATTCTTCAGCAATTAGAAGTGAAAAATCTAAAACAGAAGAAAGTATCGTATGCTTCCAAATATCGAATATTGTTGGCAGGAAATTCGAAATAATACTTATTTTTATGCATTGACCTTATCAGAAAGGAAGAGGATAGATAAGATTGCCATAACAGAGATTGCCGATCCAATGGATTGCATAGAAGAAGGTGCTATACTCTTCCGTTGATCGATCAGGAACGGTGAAAAAATTCCAGCCAAAAAAATATCAAGATCGGGATATTCTGCGATCATCGCACGCCATCGGTATAGTTCATTCTAGAATTATCACAATTTGATGCATAAATTCCACTTTATTTCATTCTAACTTTTTTCAACATTTGGAGATAGATAATATGACGTTGTAATGAAGAGTTCCGTTTATTATGAATGAATTAGAAATTCATTCCAGTCGTGCTTTGCAAAAAGTTTAACAATTTAAAAATAATCAATTAATCCAAATATTCTCTTTTCCCAATTTCTTCGTGAAAGTTTTCGCGAGGTAAGATTTAAACCAACAGTAGGATAGCTATTTGTTTTACTTCATTTTACCAAGCTTTCTCGTGACTTACGTGTCGTTTTTCCCATGAATCAAGTCC
The DNA here is from genome assembly GCA_002249935.1 of Onchocerca flexuosa. Lineage (NCBI taxonomy): Eukaryota > Metazoa > Nematoda > Chromadorea > Rhabditida > Onchocercidae > Onchocerca > Onchocerca flexuosa. The sequence goes on along the minus strand of KZ269998.1, from coordinate 431,645 downwards.
GTAAAAACTGGTTTGGAAGCCGAAAGCTGCAACGCAAGGCTCTCCATCTGTCACATTTCTTTTCATTTTTACGTAAGCTTAAATTGAAAAAAATTTTTGCAATTATTTCAAGTTTTAATTGAATCGAATTAAGTGAACGTAAAACAAACAAAATCACTACTGTGATACAATATATTTGGATATTGTCATATATGGAATATTTAGATCGCTTGAAAATTAACCAGCACTTCCTACTTCTACTCATATATGAAGTACTAAAACTCGTAAATCAAGGCATCTGAGTAGAACCATTTGCCAAAACAAAATATTTTCAGCAATAGTGAAAAAAAAGAAAAAATACCTCTGTACTGTTGATTATCAGACTGATCAAAAAAATCGATCAAATATTTTTTTTCATAGAAGCTTTTGGTATAATTGACTTCCGGAAAATCATTTAAAAATCGCTGATATTCCCAGAGCCAAAAATTGGTGGATACACGTCCAATGCTGTAAGCCGTATGTTCGAGACGATAAATCAATTCGTTCATACGAGCTCGTGATTGCGCAAGACGAAAATCCGGTGGATTCATCACGTGGAACGTGGGCATTACGTTATCCGCCCAAATATATTTATCTAATGGAAATCAAGCATGATTGTTATGTTTACTCGTTTCACATTAATAGTTCTCAATGAAATAAATATGTGATAAAGTTGCTTCACAACTAAAGAAACAGATTTTATGAATAAAATAATTAGTAAAACAATAAAATTTTTATTAAATTTTTAAATAAAATTGATCAATTTCCTTTCAACATACTGTCAACTATTTTTCCAGAAAAACTATTTTATAGTTGACCTTTACCTTAAGAAGTTCTTTTCCTGAAGCATTCAAGAATTTGCTGATAAGAATGTGCTGTCAATGAAGCATTCTAGCTAGCTATATATTTCAGCTTCTTAAATCTATTTTACAATTTAAACCTAAAACATCCTCATGGATTAAGCTCCAAAAATTTTCAGCTTACCAGCAAGATGAATAAAAGGTTGCATAGGTGAATCATCACGAATATACTTTCCTGGACTTATATCAACTATGATGGATACGCAACCGTAAATAGCTAGGAATGCGTATACGAGGTAGACAAGCAAGGAAACGATACGTACGTTTTTACGTAGGATGAATGGCGCATAAGTGTCACGAAACCATCGATGAATATACGGCTCTAAAGAAAATATGACTTCACGTCAAATAGCTTTTGTTTCTTTTGTCTAATTGTTATTATTTGCCTTCCAATTTGTTAGGAAAGTTGAATATAATTTTTTACTGCAGTGGATCGACTATATTTAAAGAATAATTTCGGTATTTTGTTATTTTATTGAGCGTTCTAATTTAGTTTGTCACCATAAAATTCTCCTAAATCGCAATTCTCTCAAATATAAGCGAATCTTCTAATCCCAATCGCTACAACACTATACTTATCGACAGGTCAAGGGTTAAGCGTTGGCTCACATTTGATGTAGACAAGAACCCACGTTGCATATTATGGCTCGTCACATTTCCCTTAGATCTGGGCCTCCAGCAGTAAGATATCAGTCCACCTTCAGCTTCTCTTCGACCTCCATAAACCATGAAAGATGCATAGAATGTGATTTGGAACAGGTAATCCATTAACATACCACAAGCAGTCAACAGACAAAAATCCGAAACCGCCGGTATCGGACAGAGAAAATACCCAAGTGCTGAAATGGGCGAGCATTTTTCGAGAATTAATAAACTTTTTTGGCCTTAAATTTTCAATGTCGAAATTCAAATTCCATAATTTCCTATGGATGTGTAATATGCTTGTTCAGTTTTGCCATCTTCCATAATTATCTGTGCATTGCCTTAAGCGCTGACAATTATTTTATAAATAACTCTATTAAAAAGAAAAAGGTTCTCAAAGTATTAATAGAAGTTGAAACGGTGAGAAAGTATTTTCACTTTTTTTGAACTTCGACTTCAAAAGGCTTAATTTGAAGGAACTTGATATCATTAAATGTTGTTTTTTTGCTGCTTTGGCTTACTTCCTACGACGCCCGTAAGATTTGTATCCAACTTAGTAACCCCATCATTGTGATTAGTGCAACACCATGTGTGTATTAAATGGAAAGATTGATAGTTTTCCTCTAAATCTGTCCAATCATGTGATGCAGTAAAGGTCAAAGGTTTTCTTTTGAAGAAAAAAAAATGAAGAAAATTATATTCGCTTCTTTGATATTTAATTATTCGTTTAAGTATTAGTCATTTAATTATAACTTTAGTTACTAATTCTTTATTTAATTATTATTCGTTTAAAAATAACGAATATCTCAGCAAAATATAATATTTCACTTGTACCACTGAAATTAAGAAATTTACCAAAACAGCCGAAATCAGTGATTGATGTTACAGTGATTGATAAACCCGCATCACTCATTGTCATTGCCATCCGTTTCTCTACTGATAAGCTCCGATCTGTGGTACGCCAAGCGGCCAACATGAGAAATGCATCATCAACACCTTGAAAAAATGCAAATGATTGAAGAAAAAATTCGTTAATATTTGCGAAAACAAAGAAATAAAAAGAAATGTTGTACAAGAAGCTTTCAATCATTACCAACGGCAAGAATCAAAAATGGCACTGTACAGGATACAGGATTGAATGGCACTCCTAAACGGAAGAGCATTCCAAACGTGCAAATTAGTGATAAGATAACTGATATCACTGCCAGATAACCTTCCATCGGTTTCGATCTTAAAAAATTTTTAGTAAAAAAGGGTAGTCATTGGAAAAAGCAATGATTCAGCTTAATTACTTGATTCAGTTATTTGTTTTCTTCATTTCCTCAAAATGAAATTTCATGAATGTTTCTCTTCCCATGTCCCTGTCCACACTCTACCCACTTTTCTCAACATGACATTAATCGGTTATAATGGAAGTTGCCGTCAATCTCACACTTGATTTGATCTGATCTGACCTTTTCGTTCGATCTATGGGATGTAAGTCGTTGTGATGACGTTATTTAGATCTTTTTTCAGTGCTTTTTTTGTTTGCCATCTTCCCGGACCATTGATGGATTGAAGGTTTTGATGTGCAATTCACACTTTTCTTTCGGGTTAACTGTCTATTATTGTGCTCTTTGCTTGCTAAAATTGCTCCATACTTGCTTCTTCTTTACTCTCAAGTCAGATTCAACTTTCTTTTGACAGATTGTCTTCTATGCAATATCGAATTAATCTTTCTGCACTTTTGGTGATTATATTGTCATTGCAAAGACAGTCATTCAAATTCGCTCTCATTTTTCGCACTTTGACCTTTCCAAATGTATTATCTCGGCGTGGATCCATTCACAAGCCTCGATCAGTTATGAATGATTTGTTGATCAAAGTGATTTGTTGATTTGTTGATTTGTTGACGTGTGATTTGTTGAATTTCATGCAGTTAGGCCAATAAAGGCAACTGTCATCAAATGGATGCGAAAATCGCATCATTTCGTTTTACATTTTCTTAATTAATCAATATTATGAACAGTTAGTGAAATCATTAAATCGCTGCATAAAGATAAAAATATTATCAAATGCCATCTCTGTTATGTGTTTGGAATAGGTTTTGTGAATGAATAATCTCTCTATATTCTTTCGAATTATTTCTTGTGAGTTTGGTCGAGAGTTGAAGCAGTTTTCCGATCTCTGAAACTTCGTATCTGCCATCGATTAATTCTGGTTTGTTCTTCAAACATTTCATTCCGATCGCAAAATTATTCTATGAGTGAGCATCTTTCTCTACAGAAATACATGTCTGATCGCAGAATTATTCTATAAGCGAAATACTTTTGCAGCAGATTGTTATTATTTCTAGCTTTATATTAGATCTGTCGGCCATGTTTTGCAGCATTCTTTTTACATCTGATTCAAGTGAATCTGATTCAACTTCTCTTCATTTCTAAGCAATCTTAAAAAAAACATTTACAAAGCATTTACATCTGTGTCGTTTCATGATTATGAATTATGAAAAAGAAACTATCATCTGTTTATAATCAAAACTGTTATTTGTTTCTTGTCATTTAGCGAGCCCGAGAAGTAATTTGATGGCAAATCAATCGGTCGAGCGCACTAAATCCATTTTCGATGCCCTTGGACTTTCTTTAGAGAAGTTAAATTAATCATCAAGATTAATTATATGCCGTTTAATTCATATCAAACATTCAAATCTTGCAGAAAAGATCGGTTCGTACAGTTGAGATGAAAGCACTGAATTGAAATTTGTCTTGCAACAACAAGTGAACTTAATCCGGAGAACTTGCACTGCCCTACGTCATTATTAGGCATTCGTGAAATAAATTTACTACTTGGTACATCCTTGTAGTATTTGTTAAAGTCGTTAAAGTAAAAGTCGTAAAGTTAAAGTCGCGATATTTTAGCAAAAGAAGAAGAAATCCTTTATCCTCTGGAGATTTTCATCTTTCAATCGTATGATGGTTGTTGCATCATTGATTGACAGTCAAGAAATGCGAACTCGAGCATTCTTGATACTTCTTGATCCATATTTACTATCTTCATCCTCGAAGTACGCAAATGTAAACAGAAATGCGATCTCCTTAGAAACTGATAAATCAAAGTTTAACAAACACTAGTCGTGCCATTTTGAGGATGCAATCACATC
>KZ269998.1:411660-425484 GCA_002249935.1 Onchocerca flexuosa | reverse complement strand
TTTATATATATACATATATATATAAAAAGATTTGAGTCATTATCTGGAATTTAATTTCAAACAACAAAACGGACTTAAAATCTACTTCTTAGTCATTGAGAGTCACATTGTGAGCTCTTATCTAATCATGACAAGAAATGAAGAATAAAATTGTTACCTGGCGATATCTCTGGAATAATTAGATATTATAACGAAAAGCATTAATTGCAACGAAGCCACGCCTGCAAATGGTAGCGCAGTCTCGATAATCATAAGCAATTCATCGTTCATTGCTTTATCACTACAAAGTTTTGATAATTTCGGAGTGTTGCAATAATTATGAATATAAATATTCAATAAAAAAGATTTCATTCTTGTATGGTTAGTTCAAGTAAAAAGTTGTCAAAGAAAAAAGCTCAAGCTAACATCCAGACTATTTTGTATTCTTCATCAGCAGATAATAGAGCTGAGATGGCGAATTGAAATGACGATTAATGGGATAGTCAGGCAAATAACTGTCCGATTAATATAAGCATGTAAATGAAATGTAGAAATCGTTAATTATAATTAAGTGAAATTTAGGAAACACTGCGCGACAATGTTGTTTAGTCACTGTGGATGAAAGTAAAAGCAAAAAAAAAATCAAAATATTTAAGTGAAGTAAGTGATTAAAAAGTCAAATAACTGATAAAAAGTATTCTTCTAAAGAGGAATAGAAAACAAGAAAGACTCACTTATGTGGGATGAACTTAATCTTGGATTCATTTCTTTTGGAAAGCCAAAACTTGTCTAATTCTTTACGGAAAGCCAAATAAGCTTTCTCTTTTTCAGGCGAACTCTCGAAATGAATATACCAATGAACAGTGAGCACTTTTGCACTATTTATTTCACGCTTTCGACCTGTTACATTTACTCCATAAATTACCTAAAAAAAATTTAACGATTTCTGTCAAGAAGCAGCATGATGGATGATGTGCCGTGACTCTCGCATACCTGGCCGATATCCTTGGGTCGGTTAAACAAATACATAACTGGATATGAAAGTTGCAAATTAGGATTGGAATTAGCTTTGCCATCTTGGAAGAGTATTTCTGCGTGCTTCAGCCAAACATTCAATTCATTCGAGCATTTCTGAATCGAAGAATGAATGTATTAAATAGTATTAATGTTCCATTCTTCTAAAATAAATAACCTGTGCTAAAAAAAGTTTGCAATATTTGAAGACAACAGTGATAATATCAGTGCATCAGAGAGATGATAGAAATCTTGAATTTGCATATCCTCAATAATTTACTTCTTCTTCTGGATCTTTCTGACAGAAATCCTCAAATCGGTAGATTTCGCCATTATATTCAACGGTGGTATTCATAATTTCGTTCGTATAACGATATAATCTGCGCAGTGTGCGTGATTCCAGTAGATTAGCATTCTCTTCATGTATTGCATAAAATCGGATAACATCAATGCGAACAGGATCTAGAATTTTGGAAGCTGGAACATTCACAGCGAGATCAAGGAAGCAAGGTGACAAATGCCAATGATAATCTGACGACAAGTTTTGATATTTTATAAACTTGAAGAGAGGAAGTGCTCAGATTTCTATGCCTATAATAAGCAGTTAATAATTAAAAACAAAATGCAAATACTTCGCAATGTTGCGATTGCATTTTTTTTGTTTTGCGACATTAAGCAACAACAAGAGGGAAAGTAGGAAAAAATTAGATCGACTTTTTATGATTTAATTCTAAATCGATTTTTTTTCCTTAATTTTGATTGGAAATGCATATGATTATTGGTAATGATATCTTTTTCCAATGATTCTTGTAGATCTTAAGAAGTCTGGAAACAAATCACATTTTGAAAAAAGAACCAACCATTAAAAATGTCAATTTGTCGTTTAATTCGATTAGTTTGCGTACGATCTGATAAACCCAGCGGCATTTTGTTAAAAATTGTTGATCTGAATGTTTGCAAGAAATCTCTACGGCTGTCATTAAATTTTCAAAATAACTAGTAAAAAACAAGTTAATTTTAAGATCAAGTTTTTTAAGTCATTTGTCGAAAAAAAAAATAGTAGGGAAATGGATTGGTCATTTATCCATTTTACTGGGGTTATGCTTTGAATTTATAAAACTTTCAATCATTTTTGTTACTTTTTTAATTTTAACATATTTGACTTGATCTGTTTTTCTTCCCTGAAATTTCTATGAAGAGAATTTTCATATATGATATTTTTATTATTTTAAGACAAAAGAGGAATCAGCAAATTAAGAAAACCTTTCGAATTCCTCTCGTACTGGGGCATCTAGTGGAACAAACAATTTGTAGAGATCCAAATTGATTTTTACGGCTGGCAAACCTGTTGTACAAATTACCGTCAACAGCAGTGAACCAATCAGGAATCGCTCCGGATAACGGCCTACCAGCAAACCGTGGTAATAAAAACTTTTGATGAATAGATTCTCAAATCTCTCGTTGAAATCCTCCAATTGTTTCATACCCTGAAATTTCATTTCGAATATTGCGACAGCATAATGACTCATCCGTTGCGAATATTTATCATCGAGATACTGCTCGATGCAGACGAATTATATTTAAATTGGATAAATTTTAAATATTCGATAAAAACAAATTTTTATATATCATCTCTGTGAAAGGAATAATATGAAATCTTATGACATTCTGCTCGTATGAACAATCAATCAAATTTTAAGCTGATTATTTTCAGGATATTGCCCTAAATAACGGGGAAAAGAAGGACAATAAATGAAGATGTAACCTTTTCGAGAATCAAAATTTGAAAAAGAGAAGATGTATTTGGGGATGATCAGTTTTGATATTCTCAAATGATAATAATGACGGTGTCGAAGGAAATAATAGGGGTAAGTAATTGTGGTTGTTAGAGATGCCAGTAAAATGCCGGTTCGCTCGATCACCTGGTGGATTGGAAATAGTGAAGCGTTGAAAAAGAAGATAGAATATACCGACGACTTTCTTAAGTTGATTTCAAAAATTTCGTTCCTTTGATATTGTCACACCCTTTCCATTTGTTCAAGTCGATATTAAAAATTTCGTTCCTTTAAGATTTTCACCCTTTCAATTTCTTCGTTCTTTCCCATCCCTCCTTCCGAATTAAACATCCTTTAATTCTTTCATCGGTTCTTTTGTTGAAGTTACAACATTCACTATGATATTTCTCTGAGAATACGAGTTGGAATCGAAGTGATGTCTACTGATAGAATTGAAGAAAGAAACGATTGGCCGTATCAGAAGACAGAATGGATTCGTAGCTCGTTTATACGGCATTTTGATCAGAATCATTCCTTTCAATGATTCTTACCTCAATTCATCGTTGCTTATGAATGTTAATTGTAAGCTTTAGAAGTAAGAACTTTGCTAGTAAGATGAATCAAAATGAATGACTAGAAGAAGAGAATTGAGACAAATACTGCCACGAAAGGAATGTTTTGATTCTGTGAAGAAAATTGGAAACCATAAGACTTAGAATTAATTAGAAATTCTTTATATAGCAAAATATTTGACGTCTGATAGTTATAGAATTGAGTGTGAGAGCCACAATTTGAAATATGTTTGAAACAGTTTTTGTATCAGAAATGCACATTTGGCAGGTAAACACAAAATGATCAATCTCGTTTGAGTAGAAAGAATTTTTGAAAATTTTCCATTTTTATCGGCAGCTTTCTATTTTAATATGATCATTTCAATTTTTCCAAAACTTTTCGCTTCTTTTTTTTTGACAATTTGATTTCCTTTTTTTGTTTCTTTTTCCTTATCGCACCATAAACTAGTTCTATCTGAATTCTTGTAACAAGTAATATCATCACTATTGTCTGATTTGTCTAAACTAATTTTTTTTTCTGGATAAGGATTTCTTCAGAAATAAAGTTATTTCAATATTGTTGAGTTTAGTTCACTTCTTAATTGAATATTTTGAAAAAAATTAATAAATTTTAGAAAAATCAGAAAACTAGGCAATAATAATGGTTGAATTGAACTTGTTCACTTTCGTTTTCAATATTTAAAAATCGTTTAAAAGAATTAGGAGAAAATGCCTCATTTTTTATCACGAGCATTTTTGTTGGTCGGATTTATTCATTTTATCATTTAAATTATTAGCAGAAAAAAGGAGATTTTTGAAAACATTTTGTATCATTGTTCTCAGGTTCCCAAAGCGAAGGTATAATTTACGATGTCGAACTGTGTCCTGTTAGATAATTGCTGTGATATGCTAAAGGTCTTTTTTAAATCCAAAATTCGATGAAAATTATCGAAATTTTAAAATGCTTTAAAATACTTTTATAAAATACTGATACGAAATTTTGAAGAAATTTTAAAAATACTTTTAAAAAATACTAATTTATTTGGATCGCTCAAAAGAAATGGTATTTCGGCAGTTTTCTTTTTCCTTTCTTTTAAGATCACTTTCTTAATTTGTAGAGGTATGCAATTATTCTACTATTAAATTACTTCTACCATAATCACATCACATGCCAGCAGCTGCCAACAAATTTTGACGGATAATTACTTCCATCCGGATAACCGGATGCATGCAGTGACATATAGAATTATATTATTACATGCCTTTCTCCTACTGCAACTTTTATCAATTTCAATAAAAACATAAAATTAAAGGAAAAATGGGATATTACCTCATTTTATCAATTTTTTTTTATGACTCACATTTGAATCATTCCGAATGATGGCGCATAAATATTGTTATGCATCCTTGATATTGATAAGCCTTTCTAGGAACAAGAACATCCGTTATAGAAGATTTCTCAAGTATCTTGATTGATCTCAACAATGATTAGTATTTGATAGGTTTTCGTTTTTTATATGGATTCAGTAAAGCCGAAATATTTTGTATAAATATGATGAGATAATTAAAGTATTTGCACAATAGAAAGTTATCTTATTTCCCTGTCAAATAAATCACTTATCCACATCTTGGCAAATTGATCTTCGTTCCCTTATTCTCCAGTTTGCTAAGAGAGCTCATGTGGATTGTCTAAAGGATTGTAAAATATGTCCGTTGTCCGAAATGTTGTAAGGATTAGTGCTTCTGTTCATTGTTTAATGGGCTGTAAAACAAGTTAATTTCTTCGCCTTATATTGTTAAAATTAGCAATTTCTGCAAAATCGATCTAGATATATTGTAAGATGTAAAATAGTTTCTCTGTTCGCCTAGCTATCTTTGTTTATGATCACCAAGCTTAACTTTAAAGTAAAAAATCGAAGACTTATTCATATGTGTTCAGATCTTCCAGTCTTACAACTGTCCCCATATTTGAAATCTCCATCACAAAAACCCCATATTTGAAATCTCCATCACAAAAAGTATGTTATTGGCCACAAAGTATCTTCTGGAGCTATTCAGCTCTTCAACTCGATTTACTCTACGATTCCTTCTTTGTTGTTTTTACTCACTCTAATATTATCATTATTTCTATTTTACTACTAGTATATTAGCCCTATTATTATATTTGAATCCGGTGTATTGTCCACATCCAGTCCATCAATAAAACTTTCTTAAAACAAATAATTTCTTTTGCACAATGGAGAAATAGTTTAGAAGAAGCGAGAAGATATAGCTAGAATAATCGATTTCTTCTTCATTTTTTAATGCCATATTTTCTATATTTCCATGTTAATTAATTCTTACAGAAGATGAAATAATGCAACTTAATGAGAAATATGAGTAAAACAGTAAAATAAAAATCACGAAATTCCAGTAGAAGTACGGATGCAATTGAATGTAGTAATGCATAAAATCTCTGAAAAGATTATTAATGTTAATTCACAAATCGTTTCGTTTAATGGAGTCTCGAATCACTCTGATCGCAATTCCAATCGCTCGCAGAATGTTTTCTCATGCTTTAAATCTCTCCTGAATTAACTGCCATGCTCGATCCTCAAGAATGTACGCTAACTTTTAAAACATAAAGCATATAATCTTTTCTTCTCCAAGCAATACTTGGAAATAATAATATTTCCAAGTTTTAGCTTAGTAGTTTATGTTCATAATTGGTCAAGGCTAGTACGATAATGCAATCTTACTTTTAATTTCCAATTTTCTATAATGAATTACTGAATAATTTGTAGAATTCAACTGAGTTATCGAAATATCTCAATCTCTGGTCCACTATTTTGTAGAACTTTCACTGCAATTTAAAAGTTCTGAAATCACTGAAATATATGGGAGCATTCTGTTGGTTAGAAATTCAGTAACTGATTTCGTAGAAATGCATCAATTTAAAGTCGAAATTTTTAGTTAAGTAGCTCATCATTGCATTATTCTTATATAAATATATTAATTTCTATCGCTTGCGAATGTTTAGGTTAGAAGTTGTTAACGAAATAGTAAATTTCCTAACACGCGAATGTTTTGTTTAGAAAGAAACATTAAAATTGATAGTAAAATTCGAAAATTATATTAATGAGTCCTTTGAATAGTTGAACTTCTCGAATTCTTTCGATTTCTACTAAAATTGGTAGAAATTTAATCCCAAAAATTTATTGCAAAACTATATTTCAGATGTTCATGGTTTCAAGTTATTTCAAAATTAATCGATTGTAAAGCCTCAATGCATTTTTGAAATTTTTACCGAATATGACCGGAAGAATAGGCAGTATTGAAATTATTACTTCACTTTTTTTTTTTTGCTGCATCGCATTTTACATGGAAGAAATGAAATCATAAATTCTGTTTATTTTTAAATCACATATCATTAAACTCTCGACAAAACCAGTGCCGAGGTAAGAAGAAATCGAGCATGGAATTCTTGAAATATGGAGCACACTGCTGCCTGGCATACCATTCCTGACTGTACAACGATACAAACATTCCGGTACCAATTAATAGATTAGTGTACATCACCATATTCCATATTCTCTTGGAAGTGATAAATTGTGATATGAAAAAGAAAATTCCTGCAAACTTATTTGATTGACGCATTTCTATCGAGATGAATGAAGAAATACCTTCCTTCATATTTAAGATCCTTTCAAATTGATGATCAAAAATATCAATTAGAAGCTTTTTGATGTTTTTATATTATTTTGCTGAAAATTCTCATCCAGAAACTTTACGAATAAAACAATAATTTATTTCCAACTTCCTGGCATAAATCATTCTTATTATTATGAAAGTAGCTGATATTATTGTCTTCAGGATGGATCTTTCATTTCTTCATTTCCTAAATTTTCAAAGATATTTATCAGTTACCTCCGAAAACGAAATACAAAGTGAATATGACGGGATAGAACATTCTCAAAGCCAATCCAAACCAGTACTCGTGGAAGAATGATGAAAAGAAAAATACCATTGTTTGAGCAACGAAACGTCCTTTCTTACCTCCAACTAGCTGTAAAATGAATCTATTAAAATTTAAAATTTAAGAAGAGTATTATAATAATTACTTCACCATTTCTGCATCATGCAATCCTGATTGCTCTTTTCAAAATTCACTTTCTTGTTTTCTAATTTTTTAATTTGCAACTCACTTCTGAAATATCTTTGTAGATATAAACATAGAGCCATTCGTATACTACCAAATTCCAAAAGCGATAATATTCAGCCATCGATTTCGAACTCCACCAATTCTAAAAGTGATATATTGGAGTAGATACTATACCTATCTGAAACAACTGGTTAAGAATGAGGAATGAAAATTTGTACAATCAATATCAATACTTTATTAGCTTCTTAGATTATCATCAAATTGTCTTCTCATCTTCCATTGCTTTCTATTCTCGGGAGTGAGAAAAGATTATTTTTCGTAAACTTGACATTATACAATGGATGAGAATGTAAAAACTTGCGAAGTGTTCAGTACCAGATAGAACTGTCGATCTGAATGTCGCAGCATCTCTGCAAACATATTTAGCCAGCAATGCAACAGACCGTAAAAAAGTAGTAGTAAACATAATGCCCCAGCCATTATCGAGACGAATATGTCACTTATTATTGTTGGAAACTGTAATGCCGTCAAATTTTCCTTCTCAAATCGAGGCAATATCAGCTGAAATTCAGAATTTTCGACGGAAATCCCAATTAAAATGTTTCTTGAAAATGAATCCTTATAGTCGATAAACAGAAAAGTTGGAGAAATAAACTCACTTGTATGAAAACAAGATCAGTGCAATAGATAATAAGAATAATTTCGTATGCATAATTCTTTACAATTTGCCAGTTGCAAGTTGAATTTCTAAAAATTGACTAATTTCTAAATTAGTCAATCGAAAATCAAAGATATTCCTTAAAATTTATTGAAAGTGTAGGATGTTTGAGGAAAATCGAAAAACATACGACAAACAGACAAACCTGGGATAAAATTGACGAAAGACTAGCGAGGGACAGAAAAAAAAGTAAACATATTGTTCAAGTTTTGGAAATTTCTTTGGAATTTCGTCATGCTGAAAATTTAGCTTTTAACAGTTGGAAATTAATGAATAAAGGATGCTGCAGCATACTTACGAGTTTGACAAAAGAATCAGTAACTAGCACATTTTCAAAAAACCGAATAATATTTTGCAGATTATCAAAAAATTACACAGTACAATCAGCATCCCAATAAATTAGCAATCTGATATTGTTATTAGAGACAATTCGTAAAGTTTCAATTGACTCTGTTCGCAATTAAGTAAAATTTAATTAATAATAATACCTTGAGATCATCAGTTTTACCAGCTTTAATTTTCGAACGAACTGCCAACGAGTATACTTCACGTACGAAAGAATGGACTTTCATTGAAATGCGTGTCTGAAATCAAATTCGTATGTTATTTCTTTTTATTTTAATCACATTTTTTGCGAATTCCTTTCATTAAAAAAAAATTCTATCACTATTGCTGGGACTGTCGCAATGACATTTGATGGTACCTTGAGGTCACCCACTTTCCAGCAACTATTTCTGAGTATATCCATTGTATCTATATAATCTCACCAAAATCAATTCTTACACTTTCACAGGTCACAATAAAGGTGCAGGCGCATTCCAATTCCATCTTTAGCGTGAATCGAAAAGAGCAGTAAAAAAATGCCAGTAGATATAAAATATAGAGTGAAAATAAAATAATAAAATCTTTCTGAGGTTCCTGAAATATTTGTGATTCGTAAAGGATAATGACGAAATGTTTCATCGGAAGACATCAATTTAAAAATGGAGATATTTATTGATTTGTAATTTTAAATTTAATTCAAACTCTTTAAATTCACTTAAATCATAGCGATCTTTTTGATTCCTTGTGATATTTCAAATGACTTACCGATTTACATGGTATTTTGCTCCAAAATAGCAAGAAATAATAAATAATTAGCGTACTTCCTGCCAACAAACTCCAGAAAATTAAAGTTATCGGCAATTTTTTAAAATTCCATTTCACCAGCCATAAATGATGCAATGGACTAGAAGTAAGATGACTTTTGTGGCTTTCTGATCAACAATATTATCTCCGTAATGCAAAACTGATATATTTTATAAGCAATCAGATGTGATACAATACAGTATTGGTATTCTTCATGCACTTTTCAACAATTTATATAAAATCACACATTCGTGTGAAGCAATAAATTGAATGTACACATTCTGAATTGACGATAAGTTACATAATACTTACTTCCCATAATATATACTGTCTTCAAAGATTGTCTTTAAGAATAGTAAGAAAAAGATCGCACAGAAGAAATTCTTCAGAGAAGATAAATCTGTTTGCGTCAAAAGTGTTCTGAAAATTCACAATGAAAGTAAAGTTACTCAGCTTCAAAAACGAATAGATAATTTGAGCCCAGCTTCTTCAAATGGTTTTAAGATGAAAGCAATCACTAAATTGATATTAATAACTTTTACGGAAATTGCGACATAATTCGCATTTAATTCAAAATCGCTCGTATGTTTTTAAAAGATTCATTTTAATAAAAATTATTAAAAAATTTTACGTTAGCAAGGATGGACGATCCTGAAATTCTTTCATTTTAAACTGTTTACTTGTCTGCTTTTTCTTCTCTTGTTCCATTCCATTTGACATCTCTTCTTGCTTTTTCTAAACCAATAAGTAATAATTTAGTAAAAAGGAATTTTTAATAGGTAAATAAAACAAAAAACAGCAAACATCAAATTACAACAATGAAAAATAGCAATTCAGGAAGCTCACATGAAAACATCTCGTAGCAGTTCTCATAACGCTATAGGTACAAAGAAGGGAACATAAAATAGGTCAAATGGGGACACCGAACAGGATGGAGCAGAAAAGATCGTCCTCTACTTTATGTTTGCTGAGCAACGATGCAAGATGAAACTAATTTGAGAATAATCATTTTCCAATAAAGAATCATTCAATCCTTGAATTCGAAATTCACTTCCTTGTCATAAGTTAGTGGTACGGTGAAAGAATTTGCGAAAAGTTGCTTGTTACGGATTGCAATTAGCTCCGATGATTTGCTATGTAATGAAGTCCTTGATTGATGAATTTTGTTTGCTGCAATTACGGTATGCAATGAATGGATGAATATCGATAATACAACCGACAATTTTGACTGCTTTTTGATAATAGAGAAATGATCTACAAATTATGAGCATTGGAAATTGATAAAGTTTAATGAAGTTTGGAAAGAGCCGCTCGAATACCGATCAGAGCAAAGAATTGAACAAATAGAAGAATGAACCTCTTCAGATAAGAAGTTTTTTTTATAAGACAAAGATTTTGATTATTTTATCATATTCATATTTCAAAAAACATTTCGGTTTGAACAAGATGAATTCTTTCAGGGGGAAGAATTTGGGTGTTGTAGCATAATTAACTTGCTTGAATTTGTCGTGTTGTGGCACTTCTTGTTCGATTTTCTGCATTGATTTCTCGAATGTTGGCGAATGAATTCTTGAGTTTTTTTTCGTCGTTAAGATTTTAAATTGAACTTCCCTGGATTCACTTGCGGGCAACTTCTTCAATTAATTTTGAATATACTTGATCCCAAATTGTTTCTTCATAACTTTTCCTGAATGAATCTGTTCTGGGTAAACTTTTTCTCGAACACTGATTCTGATCGAAGGACTGCTCTTTGAATCTTTTTTGAGAGTTTCTTGAGAGTTCTGTTCGATTTGATTCTTCTGTTTTAAATTGAACGTTGATTCTGATCGAAGAACTGTTTCTTGAATCTTCTGCATTTGTTGCTGGAGATCCAATCAATTATGATTGCTTGGTTCGAGTATACTAGCGTAGAGTTGGAGAATTCGACTTTTTCCTTAATGATTCGTAATTGATTTGAAATTGTTCTTTTAATTCTTCTCGCGGGAATTTTCGACGTAGTGTTAGATCGAGTTCTTTAATTTCGTTGATAAGTTTTAGGCTTTCGCTGGTTAGGCTCCTTTAATCTGACTTGCAAATATCTCATCTCAGGCAGAATTTTGTCGTCGTAAAGTAATTTGTGAAAGGTTGTTTGTTGGGGATTGGAACAGATGATTTGTTGTAATGGAATCTTTGTTACTTCTTCGTTTCTCTGGATCAATTCTGCTGAGAATTCGAAATTTTTTGCATTTTACAGTTGACTGAAGAAGGTGAATTCTTGCAGGATGAAAAATTTGGCAAAATTTACTCGCTTGAATTCATCTTATGATAGCATTTTTGGTTCGTAGAGCGATGGGTTCTTCTTGTTCGAATTTTTGTGTTAGTTTCCCGGATTCTGTTAACTAAATTCTTTGAGCTGTCATAGTCATTAACTTTTCCCGGATCCATTTCCAGGTAAAGTTCGTCAATTAGTTTTGAATGTAATTAATTCTAATTGTTCCATTAGTAATTTCTTCTGGATCCAATTCTTTCAAATTGTAGAAATATGATGCGACACGTCATCAAGACTTTTTATAGAAATATAATATTTCAAGCTATATTAGATTGTCTATGATTTAAAAGCATTTAGTATTCTTTACTTACTATCAATTTGGGGCATACGTGAATACTGTGCACAGAATCGGGTGAATCGTGTGCACAGCATTCATCTATGAAACATCTTGTATGTCGTCACTTTACGACTAGTTGAATCTTTGCTTGAGAATTTGATATACTCTAAGTTAGCTGACCCTTCTGAATGAAGATGTTTTCTGAAGAAAATTATAAGGAAAATAAGATACGAATAGAAAAATATATGGTTTACAAGAAGAATATATGCAAATAATGAAAATGAAATTATGTGGTAAAAGTTTAAAAGAAGTATTCAGTGATTTTCCTTTAAGTTCTTTAATATCGAAGCTGCAGGGTGGCTGCAATTATTTTCAATTCTCATTATTTTCTGCGGTTGTAATAATTTCTCGGTTTTTGCAGGGAATATTTCAACAGATGATTTATGAATGTTTGCAATCATTCTTTAATTATCAAATTTCTATCTTATCTATTCCCAAAAGCTTAAATTAATCTTATTCTTGATGCAGGAAGAGAAAGTTTCATTTTTATAAATGATTCAAATCAGTGACATTTGTTCCAGAGCATAAAGAACAAATTAGAACATGGAATCAATACTTTTATTACCAATTATCATCAAAACTGCATCTATTTGTTTGCAAACTTGCATTTATATTGGAATAACTGTGTTGCTGATCATTACGTGCTGCAAAAAAGATTCTATTGATGAAGAAAACGCAGATGTGAGATGATCGAATCGTTTCAGATCTTTCCACTACCCTTTTTGCAAATCATTTCTAATCATCATTTGTGCTTAATTTGCACAAAGCAGAAAATCATCTTGTATTTTTCATGCAATTGATCATTCTACATTTGAAGTGGTTGTACAATCTTAATTACAATCAACTGCATGAGAGTTGGTGTGTAGATTGCATTGTACGTAATTTGTATTGGTATTGATTGTAGCTTTTATTTTTGGCCTATCGCTTCAAATTTAAAATGAATTTAGCAGCGAAAGAAAAGAAAAAACTTTACATACTTGAAATGCCATATATAATTTCTTTCCATATATGGCATTTCAAGTTGTTTTCAAAGACACTCACTCTTTAATCAGACTTCAAATTTACCGTAAGATGAGAACGCGACCTACTCTCTTGCAAAGGATAAACTTCAGTTTGTAGGAAGCCTTGAAACCCCAGATAAGCTCAGAAATCACGAAGTCGCCCGCACAACAAGCTGCAATTGAGAAGATCAGAGAAGGTTGGCAAGACTATAAACTATGCTGTTTTATCAGGAAGTTTTCTTAAAAATATTTTTGCTTGACATTTTAAGCCAAGCAAAAATGCATTTTGAAAAATGCATATTTAAATCTCTTAGCATGTTATTTTCAGGTCAAATGACACCAGCAGGTCAGAATCAAACCATTGATGATGCAATAAGTAATTGGGGAGCTGTGCAGAAAGTTGAAGGTAGCGTTTAGATAATTTCTCGACTGTGCCTTTAAAAAAAGAAAAAAAACGCTAATAGAAATTTTGGATCTATTAAGTTGGTTTAATACCTTCCTTATCTGTCATGTTATTTAGCGTTGTTCATTCTTGGATTTATAATGATAAATCTTCAAAATCATTTATGTTCCAAATCTATTAATAAAAATATATTTTAATAAAAATGTAATGCTACCTGGTATCTCTCAATGTTCGCCGCAAGTTCTCTGCCGATTCTTTTCATCTTTTGACAAATCTTGCATTCGAACAGGCTTTTATATAAACATACTTTTTTTGCGTGTCAAGTTCATGACAACTAAAAGTAAGTGAGAGGTGGAATTTATTGACTTCGCCTTCTTTCATTCTCCTTCTTCCTCCCATTTCTCTCTCTCTTTCTTTTCTTGAATTTTCCTGAAATAATAATAATAATAATAATAATAATAATAATAAT